>OY757187.1:1802500-1887500 GCA_963583895.1 Melanophora roralis
AACTAGACTGATCTTCAAACTTTTGTAAACTTATTTTAACCTAAATGGTTTTTATTGTAACAAAAAAATAAATTTATTAATAAATTTTAAGTGGAATACGACGGCTTCTAATTATTTTTTTGAATGAAAAGTTTTGTTTACAAAGTTACACAAATAAGTATATGTGTGTGTGTGTGTGTGTCTTAATGTGTAAACTTAATAAACACAGGGGCACAGGATCGTTAGAAACAGGTTCATTTTACTTGTATAAAGTATCATCTTAAGTGAAACTAAGAATAATTAGAAACAAGTTTATTTTTGAAATTTTTCTAAGCAATTAAAAGTTATAACAACCATTACGTAAAGTCGTGATACAAGAGAGCAACATTATGGTAGAACATTTGTTTGACGTAAATGCGTTTTTGTTTTTGGTTTCTCTTGTTTTTGTAAACAAATATTACGGGGAGGAGGAAAGAAAATATTAGTTTTTTCCATTCTTAAGAGTGCCTTATTTTTGACATATATAGGGTGACTATTTGTACTGATTTTACCAGTACATGTACTGATTTATCATTTACTGTACTGATTAAAACAATGTGTTCTGAAATGTATTGTTTTTTGAATAGAAGTACTGTTTGCACTGATTTTTCAAGATACATAATTTGATATAAAAGTTTTTTTCATAAAAAGAATTGATAAATCTCAGCAAAACATAATTTTTAGTATTTTTTCAGCAGCAAAAAGAGTTTTACGAAATGATTTTCCTCAAGTTTATTTAACGTTTTACATAATTAAATGTGCTGAATAGTAATAATTTTATACAACTATTTAACAATTTAAACGCAACAGATTTTTATATTTTGAAACAGTTTATTGTTTTCATTTTAAAATACATTTTAAAAATGCAAAATGTCCTTTAATTACAAAAATACAATGTCACCTTGGCATACGGTCGGACACGCTTTTTTGTCTCAGAAAGTGATTTTAAGTCGATCATTATATGTAATTGAAGGTGGATTCTAGGCTATAGAAATAAAAACAAAACACTTTTCTTTACAAAATTATAAAAAACGTACTGATTTCGAACCAAAAATAAATGGTCAGTCTGGACATATACAATTCAAATTCTTAAAAATTTCAAATTATGAGCAAGAAGTATTTCTTAAAACATTATCAATTTTGAAACGATGTAAAATGTCTATAAAAGCATATTCGCCTTAAACACCTTTTTCAAACAGTATAAAAAGCAATAAGGTATTGAAAGTTTTTCGTTGAAATGCATTTTGTAATTTCTTACGGACAATGCTTAACCCGGCCATTTAAAACATAAAGAGTTTTTTTGCTTTTGTAGTTACTTCGTATTTTTATTAACTCGATCCAATTACAAATTAAAAAAAAAAAATCTTTTAAATCCTTGTCAAACTTAAAACTTCTACAAAAAATGTGTTGAACCCACAAAATAAACTTTCTCTTCAAAATTAAAGTCTTATCGAATGCTATTTTTAAAGAGGTAAATTTTTGTTTTTAAATTTGTTAAAATGATTTCAAAATCAAAAACTTTTAAATTTTGAAAAAAACAATGTTTTTTTTTTGCAAAATTTTTCCAATGTGTCTGAAACTACTAAGCAGTTTTGAGAACAATATGAGAAAAACTTAAAATTATTTTTCTCGGAATTTTGAACTCTTTACTTTGCCAAACAAAACGAGTATTTCTTAAATCAGTTCCTGGATTTTGAAAATTACGCTACATCTCGAAAACTCGAGCCAATTTTATAAAACGATCTAAATGCAGATTTGAATTCATTGAATTTATAACCTTAGAAACAAGTGTCAGTTGCTCTAATCCAAAAGTTGCCCTTTAATTCCAAACTTGTGTTATTTGAAATTTTTTTATTGTATTAAGTACTTAATTACAGCCAAAAATCATTTTGTTTTAGAAAATTTGGCAAGTGGGACATTTTTACTTAATACGCTACCACCTGTTAATAAATTATTTAAAGTAAAATTGAATTATTTGTTTTATTTGCCCACAGTCTTTTTTTCTTTTTGACATTTTAATTGAACGATTTTATTGCAAATAAAAAAATTATTTCCTTGTTTAGAGTCGTTTCACATGAAATAATGTATTTAATTTTTTGTGTTGTTTTTTTTAATTAATTTCTAACATATTATTTTTTTTATTTTAAAATAATAGAACAATGCAAGTTGCAACAAATCTGGCTCCGGGACTTTCTTTTTAAAATTCAGAAATATTTTTATTATGCTAAAACCAAATAACAAACAGTGGGCCAATTAAAAAAAAATTTAAACAGACTTTGAATTTTAAATATAATAAATTTAACAAAATGTTGATTCATACAAAATCAGTATTGAAAGGCTACTTTAAATTTAAAGTCTATTTTAATATGTTTTTGAATGTTGCCCGATATACATATTTTTAATCTCACACTTTTATATCATGAAAAATTTTTCACTTGGCTTAAACAATGTTATTAGAAATCTCCAAAAGTCAAGGGAATGAATAATATTTTAGTGTCTGTGATTTTAAACCTGCAATATTGTTGCTTTAAATTTAATATATTTTGCAAAGTAAAATTTTTGGTTATTGAAAATAACTAAATCCAATCACAGTCGATGTTTCAAAGAACAATAATTTACAAGTCACAATCAATCACAAGATCACAAGATCTCTATTATGGACATGTGATAAATCATCCATTAAGTTTATGCATCAATTGATCAAAATAGCAAAGCCTAGAAAGCTTTGAAATATATAAAAGCGGGGTTGACTTTATTTAAAATAATTTTATTATCATCTAACGCCCCGTCCAAACTAGAAATAAATATCTTAGCAATAAGGCTATAGCGTCGGCAGAATAACGGAAAATTATTGTTTATTGCCTTAAGGTTCGTTTATACGTGTCGTAACCATAACTACAGAAAACAGCTGTTCGAACCAAACTTATGAGCGACACTGTATTTGATTATAGGTGACTTACCATTACGCCATAACTACAACCGTAGAACCCAATTGAGTTTTGGTTTTTATGGCAACGGTTATGGTTATGGTGTTATGTTAAGGTACGTAAATATAGTTTAACCTTTACTTATGTTAAGATTATGGGAAAATGTACCTACATTTTGGAAACAATAAAACGAGCGGACATTTTTATTTATTTGTTAAAAAGAATAGTTTTATTTACTTTTTACTTTATTTATTTGTAAAAATAATTGTTTTATTTACTTTTGCTACAATATATGTTAAAATATTTATTGCTAATGAAGACTAAGACTAAGACTTTTTAGATTTCAAATGGCAATATTTTGTCTTTCAATGAGACAAGAATGTTAACATTCACCTCACTGCAACATGTTTTTTTATACACTGTTTCCACTTAACTAATTTTGTTTAATTTTAAACACCAGTTAAGTTGCAAAATAGAAATAAAAAAGAAAGACTTAACAAAAACAGTTCAAATAATTAAAACAATTGGCAAGGGGTTGCAAAACGGCATAATATTTGACGCTTTTCATACGTTTGGTTATAACAGGCACAAACTAAATATGATAAAGATAAGAAAAAGTTCCATTTCCTAATGAATTGCTACAGATAAAATCAAATATTAAAACAAAAACGTTTTTAAATAAAAATTTCATAAATAAATTCTATTGACGATCACACAAAGATGAATTAATCACATTATAATTTTTAACGTTATTTTTATTATTAATATTCCACTTTTAATAATTATAAACTATTATGAACAATTAGTTTTATTGATTGTTATTAATTAAAATGATTTAATGGAAAATTTTTAAAGAAATTTTTAAAACAAAACTATCTATGTGAATCAGCTGACAAAAAATGGCAGCTAAATAAAACATGTTTCTGTTAATTTAATACAAACATACCTTATGGGAAATGGAACTGACTCAGAAATATTTACGTAAGAAATTCTTTGGAGAATGCGGGCTGCTTCTAGCTATTAAATATACTTTCTATGAATGAGGGCATATTACTTTTACATGGCGTTGGGATTAAAGAGGGAAATGACCTAATTTTAGTACCCGATTTCGGGTTCCAGACCAATCCTAAATAGTCTTGTTCATCATCAGTTACTTAAAATCCTGTTTTAGCTATTGTTCCTTAAAAAACGTTCTTAGAAAATGTATGTACATATCGTTAGCTAAAACGCAAACGATTCTAACTAACAAAAAATCGATTCTGATGCATAGCATCAAAGTACACATCCACAAAAAAATCTTATCTGACCAAAATTACTAATTTTATTAACGCAAAACAAACGGCCCTATCTACAAAAGCATTTATTTCATAAATGCAAAAAGACTTAACTGATTGTTTGTATAGACAACATTGTAAGTTGACAAAAAAATTTATAGATTTGACCGTTGAACAATTAATTTATTATAGAGAAATAAATTTGTAAAAGCTTAATAAATAAAAAAAAAAATACAATTAATCTACTTTGTTTTAATGTGTAAATAGGGCATTTGATTTCATAAAATTAGAGTACCAAAGGACCCAAATAACAAAGCTTTTTAAATATTTTTAAATTTTATTTTTTTCTTTGCAAGAGTTAAATTTTTTAGACCTTTTTTTAAAATACTGGTGAAAAACATGCTGATCGAAACTAGATATACCATTAGTTTAAAAAGTGTTTTGCTTCTCCTGTAAAATTTTCAAAATGTTAGATAGGTCCGTTTGCGTTTTAGCTAACGATATATATATATATATATTTTTGCATGTATGGACATATATTAATATGTATGTGTAAACATAGAAATGTATGTATATGTGAACGTTTTTTCTTTACTTCTTTATCACCTTTAACTCAGCTACGAGGTGTGTCCCATTTTCGCCGGTTACAACTAAAAACTTTTTGTACCACTAATGTTTTGCACAAGCCGCAGGACGAGTACGTTTAAAAGAATTGCCAGACATCCGCAGAGAACATGCCTACATACTTATGTTAATGCGACCGACGCACATAGGGGTCGCGACGTTTAAATCTAACAGCAGAAAATTCGTTGAAACATTCCAAACAAAAATTATTGATTTATTTATGTTTTGATTTTTTTTTAAATTTTGCTATCCTTTGTACCTTTAGCATATTTAGGGATATAGATTTCATCAAACAAGAACAAAAATACACTTAAATCCTTTCATTTACTTATTGTACTTTAATTTTAATATAATTTAAATCATTCTTTCATGATAATAAATATTTTGATATTTTTGTTGAGCCTGCAGTACCTGATATGTAAAAAGCTACATGCGCATGTAGCTCTGATGTGATTTTGACGTCATCATTAAACTATTGCGACTCGTTTGAAGCAAAGTGATTTTATGATGACGTCAGAGTTACATGCGTATGTACCTTTTTACATATCGGGTACTGCAGGCTTCAGTATTTTATTAAATATGGATTGCTTTTCACCTAAAAAAGTTATATTAAATGTCAATAATTTTAATTTAGTTTTTTTTTAATTTGAGTATTATTATCATCATTTTTTGTCTTTAGTAACATTAGAACTAAGTTCAATAGTTATTTCGATTTCGAGATTAAAATTTCAATCATTTCGTTAATGCTTTTTATGTGTGTACAGCGGTTTTCACCCTGGTGATAAAGTGCCCAGTATGTTTGGTTATAATAGTGAAATGTGGTAAAAATACAACAACAGAAGTAGAAATTGTAAATTTACCTAATTTACCATAAGTTCCAAACTTACTAGGCACTTTATCAACAAAAGTGAAAACCGCTTCTGTATATGTTAACAAAAATACTAGCACCATACAAGTACCCTTATAAAGAAAGGGCCTAACTACAATTTTGTAATTTTATTTTGCTTATTGTTACGGCAAGATAGATAGATCATTTATAAAAATAATTAAAAAAAACAATTCAAAGAAAAACTTATTTAGTTCTTTCCATATTTTATGGCAGCGTACGTGTGTACATCTGCCAAAGAAAACAAAATTATTGCAAGTGATATGCATAAGTTAACAATTTTTAGTATTTTTATTTTTCACCCTAACCTCTTTAGCTACTTTTAACTTGATAATTGATATGCGCCTTTTTAACTGATCACGACTAAAACCTTTTGTCCAATTCATGCTTTGTACATGTAACACGACGAGTACGCCGACGAATTGACACCCATTTCCCGCAGGGTTGTAAATTTAACGCAAGCCACATGCTTTCCAGTGATGTCAATCTTCGAAAGAAAAGTTTTAAAAAATACATAAAAGAAAGAATTAAAGAATTAAAAAAAAACTAATCGTTAACGAAAAACAAAAATTATGTTTTTTTGCAATAAAACTCTTGCTTTTATCGATTTAAATGATTTACCCCGGCACTCACGTCAAAAAACGCCAATTTGCGCATTTCAAAGATTATGATTGGTGACGTGAGTTCCTTTAATATTAATTATTATAGATTTGTTTATTTCCATTATTTTAATAAAGAATATTTTAAAAGCCATCAAACTATTTGAATTATTTTAAATTAATGCTGTTAACATGTTTTCAAGCAATTTTGTTTTGTTGCAAATAACAGTTTTCTAGTTTTGCTGACGTGATTATTATCTGACGTACTTAAACACATTGTTTACATGTTGGAATAATTAAAAAAAAAATAAACATTCCAAGCAAACTATTTAAAAATAATTAAGCTTTTAATTTTGATTTTACTACTATTTACAATGAGCGTCAAATGTTATTAAACACTAAATTTGTCCCATAATCCAGTTTTGAAATTGATCAAAAACATCATAATTGTACTTTTATTTATAAAATTTTTAGCTCTTGTCAACATTAAATTACTTTCGAATTATTTAAAATAAAAATTAATTAATAACAAAATACTTAAATTGAATATTTTTATCTGTTTATTTATTACCTTTTTTTTTTGCTGGTAAAAACAAAACAACATTCTATAAAACAACAAAGTTTATTAAAAACATAATTATGGTTTCTAAATTGTTAATGATTTTTATTAATGTTTTAAGCTGGGACCGTAATAAATATGCAAAAAAAATCAAACCTCAAAAAATAATTATTATTCCTTTGATGTTTATTATTTTTTATTTATTATATATTGATTTTTATTTTGGTAAAAGTAAATAACTGCAACACCAGCGCGCTACCATCTAGGCCACCGAGACGCTTTATTTTTTAAATGTTTAAATATATGTATATTCAAACACAAAATGTATTACATTCATGTATTACATGTATTACAGCAGGGATTTTTTTTGACATAATTTTCTTATGACCATACGTTTATTTGTATTATCATCTGCTTTTAATAATGTACTTTTAGCTTAAGTTTTAAGCCTGTAGCTAAATTATAAACAATTTTCTTGGCGTTTTTATTGCATAAACTATGAGGTTTATTTTTCTTAGCATGGATCACTTCAAATATACATATATTTGAGTATCAACATTTTCATATACCCAAATATAAAAAAAACAGACAAACAATAAAATAGCTTAAGCACTTTTAATATAGAATGCATTTAGTGTTTAAATTAATTCTACTTTTTCCCATTTTTCAACCCAAAATTGTTAGACATTTAAATTTAAAAAGGTTAAAGTTTATCAACAATTTTCTGTTAAACTACAAAATCCTATTGCACAAGAATCATTGGGCTTTTATGTATTTTGCATAATTCAATAGGTTTCACAAACTCAAATTACATAAATGTCTACAAATGTTATTTGAACGTTATAAACAGGGCGACCAAAAATATGCTCTTAAGAAAGGGTTTTATGCGCATAAAATATGCGGTAAAAATATAATAATATGCTTCAAAAATTAAAAATTTATGCTTTAAAAATAAGAACGATAGGAACTTAGATCAAAGAATCCGAAAACGTAGCATTAAAAATTAAGTTGCGTTAACGAAATAACAAAAAAATTTTAATAAACAATTTTGGTAAAAAATAAAAAAGGGAGACCAAAATGATAAAAAAAAATTTTAGGTTTTAAAACTAGTTGGGTTTAGATTTAAGAAATCAAAACAAACCAGAATGGATTTCACATTAAAAAAAAAAAAACAAAAAAAGTACAAAACAAAAGATGTAGCAATGAACACGCGAGAAACTTTTTTAGGTTTTATTTTAAAATTTTAAATTAAAAAATTGCTTGAAAAATGGGTTGTAGAAAAAATTTTAATCTTTAAGGAAAATATGCCAAAATATGCTGCTATATGCAAAATATGCAAGAACATGTAAGAATATGCCCTAACAAATTGATGCCCTAATTTTGCAAAAGTCTTGAAACGTTTAAAAATAATAATGGGCTTAATTTGAAATAAATTATTAAATAAAAACATTAAAGCTTGTAAAGCGGTCACAATGAGCACTCGAAAGATGTTTTGTTAGGTTTTTTCAAATTAAATATCAAAAAATCAAAAAATTCTTTAAAAATGGGGTCTAAAAGAAAAATATGCCAAAATATGCTGTTATATATAAAATATGCAAAAATATGCCCTAAGAAACCGATGCCAAAATTTTGCAAAAATTCTGCAACGGATGAATAAAAACATTATAGATTAATGCGATGCACAGGGACATATATGACGTTGCATATTTTTTGGTTGCCCTGGTTATAAATATTACAACATTAGGCATTTCACCACAGGCAGTTCACTCTTTTAACAGTCTGTTTTTGTAACAACTAAACAAACTTGTAAGAATTCGTGTTTTGTTTTTGTTTCAAACAAAAATACTCAGTTACAAATTCATTTATTTTTTACAAAAACAGACAGTAATTGTCTGTTGAAACAATTCAATGCATATAAATTAAACTTTTAAACAAAAAAAAAAAAAATTCTAAAACTAGGTCTAAAATTCTTAAATTTACTTGTAAATTTAAAATAGAAGTCAAATGATCAAAATAGCAAAAAAAAACGTTAAATGAGGCTCAACTAGTTTAAAGAGCAGCTTTAATTCAAAATGCCCTTATAATTCAAATAAATCGAGCAAATAAAAGTTTTCATAATAAAAAACAAAAAATAACATAAACTAACAGGCACACCCGTTGCGGTAACCCAGCGACAATTGATAATTCAAAACATTTCAAGTGTCATAGACGTTAAAATAAAACCAACTTGGGACGATTTAAAAAATCTGTGTAAGAAATGTTTCATCAACTAATGTCAATAATCAGACAATTATCGCTTGAACAGTTGATTGATTTGTGGTAGGACCAATAAAACATGTTTTAACCCAACAGTGTGATGATGGATATATTCTTTAATTAAGTACGAAATTCTTGATTGAAACAAAATCTTTAATTTTAGCTTAAACCTGACAAAGCTGTTATATGGTTGTTGTTTATTATAAAAAAAACTTAGTTCTTAGGTTTTAAAAACAAAATCGTTTTCTGCTCGTTATAAAGAAAATTGAAAAATACAATTTGATTGAAATCTAAAATTCAGAATGATGTGTTGTTCTTGTGTAAAAAAGACAGAAAAAACTTTTATTTTTACCAATTCCTGCGAGGATTACAATATAACCGTATTTTAAACTTGTTAATAACTCACGAAATATTTGATTTCCAATTCCTGAATCGCATTTAGTTGTAAGATAATGACCACATCTTATGGTTATAGTAAAAAAAGGTTTTTTATAACTAAAAATGCATGACAAATTGAATTATTATTGTTTTGTTTGCTAAGAAAGCATGACTTTAAACAAACTTACAATTAAATACACTTTAATCAGGGATTTTGCTTTTTTCTTTATATGTTTAAGCATATAGGGATTTGATATAACACAAAGCCAATAACGCAAAATTCAGAATATTTTTCAACCAGGGCCCAAATGAATAATTCAAACAATACAATTTGTAATGTCGTTAGTTCAAATACAACTTGGGAACTGCAAATACCGTTAAAACAATCGCAATACAAAATGAATTGTTAAATTGAAAAACGGTCTATTAATGTTTAGATTTTGATTTTATATCGCGTTTCCATTTTTACTTTTAGGATTTTTATAAAAGTGATTTAAAAGTAATAATACTGTCAAATGAATTCACCTTTGCAGGAATTTACTTCGAAATCGGTCGACATTCATTGCAATGTTTTGTTGGTTTAAGTTTTTTTTACAGTTGATTAAAGTTTTGTTTTTTTGATCCAGGAAACCATTGTACAAAATAATAAAAGCTGCAACGTCTAAGAGATTTTTTATTGTCAAAATTATATGGTAGAGTGGAAGGCCTTTACTCTCTAGGACCTCTCCTTATGGGTTAATTTGGCTGTTTTTTTTCGAAACAATAAAAAAAAATCCTTAAACAAATTTTTGTCGTAAAATTTTAGTGGAAGTCATTAAAAAAACCCAATTTGTGAATAAAGTTTGTTACGCTTTTTAAGCGTACAGTATTTCGCATAATGGATAACAGCAAGGTAGTAGCAGTGTTGCCATGACCAAAAATGTTTACAACCAAAATTTGTTAAGAAAGTAACCAAAAACAACCAAATTAAAAATGCATTTTGAATTATTTAAAAAAAAATAATTTTATTTTTAAAGTCTTATTTTCTTTTTATTATGAAAAATTTGTACTTTACAGATTACTAACAAAATGATAAAGCAAGCAAGAACTCTATATTTGGCTGTGCCGAATCTTATGTAACCTTCACAACGTGTAGGGGTTTTTACTATAATATTTCCAAATTTTGTTGGATAACCCCCTTAGGAGGTAGAGATGGGGGATAAGTATGTTCCAAAAAAATGTTTGGGAGGAAAAATTTAAGCTTAGCTTAATATACAGTTAGTAAATTCTTTTGTTACATTTGGGATAAGCTTTGCCAAAAAGCTAAAGAAGCGAAAAAAGATAAATAATTTAAAAATATGAATTTTATTGTACAAAAAATATAAAAATTAAAAAAATATTTAGAAATGTCAGTAATTTTTGTAAGATGTTTAGTACCTAAGCACACGCGCAATAAGTATGGCAATTATTTCCGTGGCAGCTGTCAAATATTTGTGCTTTAAAATCCATATTGAGCAATAACTATTATAATATATCGGAATTATGTGTTAAATAGTAATTTGGCGCATCAATTCTGTCGGCGTTATTGTTTGTATTAAAACATGTTTAATCACCTGTGTGGTCTGGGCGTTGGATTTGTTAACTCCTATAGCTAAGAATAAAATCGCTAGTAGCTAAATGGTCAACACTGCTTGATCTTGAATATACCGTTACTTAAACAATTTTACTACATGCATACGAATGTATAAGTGTATGTGTGTGTGTATGTATGCGTGTGTGTTTGCATACACAAATGTGGGTTTATTTGGTTCAGCTAACTTATTGAAAAATTCTCAAATAATTGGTGATGTTAAGATGTGTTTTGTGAATACTCACGCGTTATCACGGGCATTTACAATTCAATATACCTACATGCGTAAAATTTTTTTTGATTGTTTGACAACTTCTTCAATATCAACAACCGAAACGTGTACTATCTTTAAGACTGTTTTAAAAAATTTGCCAATAAAAATAGGGCAATTAAGTTGAAGCTTCTGAGAAAAGAATGGGAAATAGAAATAATAAAAATACTAAAACTTAATGTAAGAAACTAAATACATATGTATGTATATATGCACATGCTTACAATTGTAAATTTTTAATAATTACCTTAAATGTTTTTTATTAACCTTGTTAATGTCAATGGTTATAAGATGTTCTTGTTAAGTTTAATTATTTATTTGTTTTTTTTTTTTTTTTTTTTTTGTTTTAAATAATATAAACATCATTAAAACATATTTAAGTTCATAAAAGTATTTTAATTACATTTTTTGTACGCGATCTAATACCGCAATGACAGCGACAGGCAGCGGTGTTGAACATTATTTTGAGTTAAAAAATTTAAAATAAACCAAAAATAATTGTAATAATTCTTTGTAGTTGTTTTAAACCAAGGAAAGGGTTAGTTAACGTAAATTGTCAGATCGTATTTACTGAATTAGTTTATTTGCTTTTTAATATAAAAATTCTTAAATTTTTATTTTTTGTGACGTGTGGTTGTTGTGTTCTGTAAAAACATTGTCTGTTTGTCCTTTCTTTCCAGGTACTTGAAAGCTAAGATTTAAGTAGTGCCTTTAATTTAAAGGCTCTGTGAAAAACATTTGCTTTAATCAAATATAATTGTTTAAAACTTTTTTTAATAGTTTTTATGTTTGAATTAATTTTTTTTTTTCTATTATTGTGTTGAACAATCCAAGTGGATTAATAGGGTATGGACACATTGAAAAAGTATTTGCTGCTAATATGGCTGCAACATATTTGTTACAATTTAATTCAATATTGGTGTTATTAACACACTGGTATATACATTTTGATATACATACCAAGGAACATTAAAACAGGTAGTCTTGAAAACCCAGCTGATTATGAACTCACCTTGAATTTGTTTAAATGTCAGATTTATTTATTTTGTTTAAGTGTTAAAATATTTTTAAATTTCAATTTATTAAACACACGGGGTGAAATACGGAGGGTAAATTTATTAAATTCTTCCTAATGCTACCCGTATTAAAATATGTTGGATTGTAAAAAATACAATGTAAAATAGAGGGAATTTGCTTTAAAACAATTTTTTGTTTGCATTGAATAATCAACTTAAAAAGTTTTTTCCATTTAAGGTAACTTTACATGGTAATACATATATTACGACATGTCAAAATATGCCGTAGAAAAATACAAACTCTCATCATGTAAAAGGATAATGTATTCATAAGGAGATAATACGGGTACAAAATTTGAAAAGTGTTCGGTACGTTTCTCATCACATTAGAGTTACACACTTACGATACCTAATGAAGTTGGCTACATTTTATGAAACAAAACACAAACAATCAAAATCAACGCAGAATTTTTCATATTATGTTTCTTAATACTGTAGAACTCATGACGCACTAATGCTTTAGGCAGTAGTGATTCTACAACAACAAAATTTGTTGAATAATATTTTCGTTTTTGTTGTAGTTTTCGTTGACTCAGGTTTAAAAAAATATTTGTAAAAGTTAACAACTTTGACAACTCAGCCTCGATTTATGCATGAAAAAAGTAGATCAGCTTGGCTCGTTACACCACCTGGTCATATAATTTCACCATGGTAGAACTTTAACAATATTCCGTTACCACTAAAGAAAGCAAGCAATAAAAAAAAATAGCTTTTGATTTTGCCAAGCACGAAAAATATTTAGAACTGGCTTTTATTCTCTTTTTTTAAACACGGAGAGAATATTTTGATTCTACACAGTCTAAACACTTTGTATTACCATGTAAAGCCTTAATAGTATTAGAATTTCATTTAAATTTTGTTGTCACAACACTTTTCCACGTGGCTTTATAGTGTGATCTATGCTTTCGATATGTTATTCTGTTATTCGACAATATTTATATAGAATTGGCTTGCTATTTAGAAACGTATAAGCTATTCGTTCTCATGGTAGAATATAAAAAGGGAGAATTAAAAAAAAAATTATTTATTTTTATATTTTCAATCTATTGTAAGTCATATAACTAACGACAGCTTATGGTTCATTTTGTTAAGCTTTTAAAAATTTAAAGTATAATTAACAATCTATTCTTGACATTCGAAAAACATAGGAAGAAGCATTATACAAGCTGTAGCAAATATTTCCATACAAAACACTGAACACTTTTTTATTCAGTTAAAAAAAATATTTTCTTTTTTCATAAATTAATTTTCACTTTTAATAATATCATATCATTTAAAATAATTGTTGCCAAGAGCTGAAATTTGATTTGAAGATATTTTCATATGAATGTAAACATAAATATTGTTTGTATTTTTTTAGATCCCCGCGCAAAACGTTTCCCTCTTATGGAGAACCCGCTATACACATTCGGCTTAGTCGTAATATATTTATCGTGGGTGCTGGTGATAGGTCCTACGTTTATGCGTGATCGTAAACCCTTTAAGCTAAGACGTACGCTTGTCATTTATAATGCATTCCAAGTGGCCATCAGTGCGTATATGTTTTATGAAGTAAGTAATTTTAATATAAGCATAAAGAGAATGAAAACTTTAATAAATTGAAAATATTTGGTTTCTTTTTTATTTTGCAGCATTTAATGGCAGGTTGGCTAAGTTACAATCTGAAATGTCAGCCTGTGGATTACAGTGACAGTCCAATGTCAAAAAGAGTAAGTTTGCTTAAAACATTTTCAATGTCAACCAAAACAAAAAATAAAAAAAAATACAAGTTTTAAAGTTAAATATATAAAAAAAGTTTGGAGACACAACTTTAAAATAAAATAAAAAATGTATTCTATATTCTTTATATCCATAATATAAAAGAGCGTTTGTTATTCCCAAATTACTTTTTTATAGTTATTTTTGTTTTTGTTGTTATTTTAATTTTTTATAAACTTTTTATTTTGTGTATTTGACTTAAGTCAGTAATATAATGAGCTAAAATGAATTTAGGTATCTGCAATTTATCAAATACCTATTTTTTTGAAGATTCATTGCAAAGAAACGAAAAATGACAAAGAAAGCTAAGCTGGTTAAGTGGGCAACGTGGCCAAAAGAACCATATTCTTAGTCATACATGTGTATGTACTTATAAACATATATATGACGCATTTATAAATTTGCAATGGAGTCTAAAAAAAGCCAAAACTCCTTTCGCAAAAATTTAGTCAAAAATGTTTTCAGCTCATAGTATACCAGATGTAAAAAGCTATATTCGCATGTAGCTTTAACGTAATTTTGGTGTTATCATAAAACTGCTGCGACTCATTTACAGCAAAGACTATTTTATATATATACGTCAGATTTAAATGCGCCTTTAGCTTTTTGCATAACGTGTACTGAAGGCTTTGAAAGTTTTTGTAATGTTCGATAATGCATCTTTGCACATGCATACATAGTATGTAGTTAATTGTGTGTTGTGACTATCACACATGGATTAAGCATTAAACTGAAGACTTAAGAAAGAAACCTAGAAGAATAACATTGTGCGATACCCATCCACATACATTTGTATATATGCACATATGTATGTCCGTCTCAAGTTTCATGTGATGTTTTGACACACATACATAAAAAAATGCATAAGTACATTAATGCATACATACGTACATACATACATACATACATACATACATACATACATACATACATACATACATACATACATACATACATACATACATACATACATACATACATACATACATACATACATACATACATACATACATACATACATACATACATACATACATACATACATACATACATACATACATACATACATACATACATACATACATACATACATACATACATACATACATACATACATACATACATACATACATACATACATACATACATACATACATACATACATACATACATACATACATACATACATACATACATACATACATACATACATACATACATACATACATACATACATACATACATACATACATACATACATACATACATACATACATACATACATACATACATACATACATACATACATACATACATACATACATACATACATACATACATACATACATACATACATACATACATACATACATACATACATACATACATACATACATACATACATACATACATACATACATACATACATACATACATACATACATACATACATACATACATACATACATACATACATACATACATACATACATACATACATACATACATACATACATACATACATACATACATACATACATACATACATACATACATACATACATACATACATACATACATACATACATACATACATACATACATACATACATACATACATACATACATACATACATACATACATACATACATACATACATACATACATACATACATGCATACATACATACATACATACATACATACATACATACATACATACATACATACATACATACATACATACATACATACATACATACATACACACATACATACATACATACATACATACATACATACATACATACATACATACATACATACATACATACATACATACATACATACATACATACATACATACATACATACATACATACATACATACATACATACATACATACATACATACATATGTACATACATACATACATACATACATACATACATACATACATACATACATACATACATACATACATACATACATACATACATACATACATACATACATACATACATACATACATACATACATACATACATACATACATACATACATACATACATACATACATACATACATACATACATACATACATACATACATACATACATACATACATACATACATACATACATACATACATACATACATACATACATACATACATACATACATACATACATACATACATACATACATACATACATACATACATACATACATACATACATACATACATACATAAAAATCCTGTTCTTAGTCGCCAAGTTAAAAGCAGATGTTCTAGTTTAGTACTACCTGACAAAAGTGACCACAAAAAAAGCTATTTTTTGCTTGAATCGCAATATTTTTATAGCAATTTAATTTAAATCAAATAAGGTAATAAATTTTATAATTGAATATGTACCAAAACACTTAAGTTATATTTTAGTAATTATTAAACCAGAATTTCTTGAGCTACAGGTACCTTCCAGACATACTAATGTGTACTCTTTTGTAAACTATTAAATGACATTAAAAAAATTAAATTCGAGACCAATTTATTATCTTTTTTTCTCGTGTAAAAGTATTTTTTAACTTGACTTAAAATAATTTAGAATATTTAAATAATTAAGTACACACTTAGATTTAAATACATACATAATATATTTATTTATGTATAAATAAATAAGTGTGTATGTAAGTGTGTCTGCTTAAATTTAAATCTTTTGTTGGCATAAGTTTTGCTGTTGTTGCTTTTGTTATTTTTAACTTCTTTTCAATCGATTATTACCAGTTTTTGTTTAAATTTCACACGTGAGTAGTAAAGGTTCAAGTTCGGCCATTTAAATATTAATTATTTAAGTTATTTCCATTTAATTATTATGGTAACCTAAACTTCCTATTAAGTTGAATAAGTACAAATAAAAAACAGACAAACAAATATACAAACAGATATACATACATACACATGTACGAACTAATATACATAAATGTGTATGTTTGGTTACCCAGCCAGCAATTTTTTTATTTATTAATTAAATTTTAGTCTTTTTTGACTCCATTGCGCCATTAAAAACAGAATATGCGCGCATTTTCCAAGCATAAAAGATACTTTTGTCGGGAGAAAAACGTGACTTCCCGCGAGTCTTCTTAATAATTTTTATATTAATTATTTAAAAGTCATTTTCGACCCCTTTTTTAGTAGCATTTAAAGTGTTTTCTGATCATACATATATAAGTCTTATTTTAGTTCGTTTGTGACTTTTTTTCGAGTCGTCTTTCAGTCATGTTTATAGTCGCTTTCTAGTTTTTTGTGAGTAATAGATCAGTCTCTTTATTGCCATTTATTACACATATTTCTATTTATCAGGGAGTTTTGTTATTTATTTTATTATTTATTATTATTTTCGTTTTCAAAATACATATACATATAGTTTAAAATAACAAAAAAAAAGAAAGTAATTAAAGTAAATAATTTGTACTTTAAAATTGTTCCGTTTTTTGTTTTCCTGCATGATCTGTTTTTTATTAAGCATTTTTTAATCTTCTTGGTAAGAAGAAAATGAAAATAAATGACGGAAGTATTAGTCACATTTTTAACCGAATGGATGGCTAATTTGCGATTGCTATACAATTTATACTAACGCAAATCATTTTTTAGTCCTTTTTTTATCGTGTAATTGATTAATCAGTTTTTGATCACTTAAATACTCTTAAAATACTCAGCAAGGTGATTTTTCGTAAAACGATCTTCCAAATGCTATCTGGGTATGTAGCAAAACCAAAACACATACATATCTAGGTAATTGTAATTATTAGTCTTGTATTCAAATACATATACAAACATTTACTTTTTGTTAGTTACTTTTCATTTTATATAATTTTATTTGGTTTTTTTTTCTTTTTTTACTTTACTTTATCAACAATTACCAGCTGATTAGTATCTGACAACAACTAAACATAATTTTATGAATTTGTCAAATAAAAACTATTCTATAAATGATAGAGCCCGACCGAACGTTATGCTTCGGGTTCGGAGTTCGGTAAAAGTTAGGTTGGTTCTATGTTCGGGGATCTGTGTTTTGACCAAACTTACAAAAAAATTTACAAGTTCCAACCATGGCTTAAAATATTTAAAAAATACAGCTTTTTATTGCTAAATTAATAAAAAAAAAATTACAAACGGAATGACAAACTTATATATCACTCATATTAGGAGTACAAAAATTGGGTTTTTATTAAATTAAAAAAATGTTTAGTTTTGAGTAACAGTGCACCTATTCCATTTTGTCTGAGTGTACTTTTTTAAAACCTTTTTTTATTATTTGTTTTTAAAAAGTAAAGAAAAACTACGTTGTTACCTTGATTTTAAAAAATTTTTTTTATTAATTTGTATTATTAAATTAGTTTCACAAGTAAACTGTTTTAATTTATTAAGAAAGTGTTTGGCCTAACGATAAAAAATTTAACGAAGTCCGGGTTCGGGCTAGGTTCGGTTTCAAAAAGGCACAACCAGGGGGGCTCTAGTAATTAAGATCTTAACTTGAAAGTCCATAACACGCGGCAACACGTTCCTAGTTTTTGCACGTTGCTGCGTTTAAGTGGCATGCGACTCTGTGACACGGATATGCAAAATGCTTACAGGTATCACTAAATTGCCAAAAAAAAAAATTATTAAAATATATTTTGATATCCCATAAATTAAATTCTAATGCTAAAACGCTAAAAAAAACTGCATGACTTGTCACCAAATTCGACTGGTCTGTTGGTTTGACGGCTATGGCGCATGCAAAAGTAGAAAGTATCTTTACTTTTTGGGTATGTCGCGTCAAATGGCGTCAACTAGGTGTGCTTTGTTATACTGAAATACACGAACTCAACTTCTTTAACAACCACATGTAACGCGAGAACTCAACACATGCTATGGACTTACAACTTCTACGGGTACCTTTTCTTAAAGTATAGATTGGCTTTTCTTAGTGTTTTGGGGTGAAGGTTCAAACTAACTGGGCAAAAAGTATTTTTTTTTTCTTCATTATTATAGATTCTGGATTAAGATTGTAAAGAAAATCATGCAAGTTTTACTTTTTAAGAGTCATAGTACTTCTCTGCATTTAATACTCGTGTTTTTTTTTTTTTAATTAATTGATACGGCGCTTACGAAGTGACACGTAAGTCGCTAGCATTTGCTTAAATATCTGCACATTAGTTTCCTCTTAATAATTATTTTTAAACTTTTCTCTTAAATAATTATTTACAAACATATAGCTTTAAATTGCATTTATACACTAGAAATGCAAAAGGGCATAATAATCAAAAAATTTTTAATTTAGTTTTTGATTGTTAATGGTACAACGCATACAACTGACGGTTTTAAAATTTTTTGAATTCTATTAAGATCTTTTTAAAAAAGTTCCAAAGGGAGATAAAACAAATGATTTCTTTTTTCACAAGTCAAAATAATTTTGACTTTACTTTTAAATTCATATCGCTCATTTGAATATACAATGTATTTCTTCTGTAATTTATAAAGTAATAATTGTCCCCTTTGCATTTCGAATGACGACATGTACATATTAAAGTACATATCTAATTTGAAGGACACAATTTTAAAATTTTAAGATTTTTTTATTGAAAAAACAACATTAAAATTGCGCAAACAGGCAAACATGTTCAGTTATTAAGACTTATTTAGTTTTAGTTCTTAATTTAGATTTGTTTTACTTTTAATTTTTAAACGCTTAATTTGTATCGATAAATACAAAAAATACTTTTCATATATAAAATATAACATTTTTACTATGTTTTAACGAATAAAGCTGAAAGTATTATTTGCTAAAAATTTGTTTGCATACACGATTAATGTAATGAGTAAATATGTGTTTATAACATACCCAGCGGCGAACTTTTGGAAGCCTTTACAAACTAGACCTTCTGTAAGACATTCTTAGACCTTTATTTTGATCCAGTACTACACGATTGCCTTTTCAATATGGTTTTATTGGAGGTCTTTTTACTCCCTCTTACATAGGTTGTACATACATACAGGCTATCTGTACACGTACTGCGCAAGGAGGTGTATCTATACAAGGTGGTAGCGTTGCGTCAGCTAATTATTGTTTTCTTTTATTTGCTTTAACAGCTAAATATCAAAAGCTGCATACTCTACCTTTTTACGATTGTGTATTTGTTTGTATTTTTTTAGCATCTAGGTGTTTGTCTACGGACTTACAATGTAAAAATGCCATATGGTTGTTGTTGTTGTAATAGTTACGCTACCACCTTATATAGATATACATTAGTTTTTGAATTTATTTATGTAATTAAAATTCTGAAATGTTTGAGTTGTAAGCAAAAATATGAATAAAATGGTTGCACCCGTCACAATGAAATCGCTTTTATACTAGTCGTATTTGACAAAACTTACATTAAAATTCGAAAAAGTCTTATAAAGGGATTTTTTAAGACCTCTAAAATTTTCTTTTAATTTTTAATTTAATTTCAATTCGATTTTAGACATTGTTCCAACCAGTTCTATATTAACTATATTTAAATATATAATTATGTGTTTAAAGCACAATTTAAAGCTCATTTAACATCTTTAGTACTTTGATGCTTTGAAAAAATAAAAACTTGAAGCAGCCGTTGTATCCGAAAATAGGACAATTAGCAACGGAAATGCATTTGTTAATTATTAAATGAAGTCAACAGTATTTCAAAAACAAAACTAAATAAAAAATGACAAATTTTGCATCGTAACTGTTCAAATAATGGTGAGGATATTTCTTTGGGAGTTCTTTATTAATCAACATCGCCAATATTGCGGAGGGGGGGTTTAAAATGGGCCTGTTTGAATCGATAGTATAATTTCTGTTTAAAAATTTTTATATATGGACAATTATATCTTGATACCATTATCGTCTATTCGGTTAAATGTGATTTCACAGAATAAAAATGATTTTTGTAGTAGAGTAACATTTGAGGCAGTTACTGTCAACGAGCTATGCAAAATAAAAGGCCGGTAATAAGCAGCTTTAATAGTGTTCATTCCCATATAAAAAACTACACTTATTTGTGCAAATGCCGTAATTTGTTTTTTAGGCAGCAATATCGCACACCAATTCAAAACTGGCTTAAACTTTATTTTAAATATTATTATCAAATTAAAATCGATGGAAAACACCCGCCATGAAATAAAGTTAACACTAATTCAAACCAAGTTCGTTCAAAATAAAAACTACGTTTATGAAAAGAATAAATGATTTTGAAAAACACTGAATTGTGGTTTTTTGTGATTAAATGTGCGGTATGTACGTTTGCAGTTTATATTTATTAGGCCAATTCATATCTGCAAACGTCCAATAAAATTTTCTTAGGTCGAAATGTTAAAAAATTGCAAGCTTCTTTACTGACCTGTTGTTGTTGTTTTTTTTTTGTTAACTTGAAAACTTTAAACTTGAATATTTTGCTAAAAAATTTTTATATCTGATTTTTATTACCACATCACGTTTTAAACAATCAACTTTTCTTCTATTTTTGTTATTTAAAAAAAATTTAAACTTTAATTATTTTTTTCGTTTATTAAAACATATTTGTATTTACATATTTTCTTTTCTTTTAATTTTACAGATGTTGAATCTTTGCTACGTTTACTATTTGTCAAAGCTGACAGAATTCGCTGACACAATATTTTTCGTATTACGTAAGAAATCGAATCAAATAACGTGGTTACACGTTTATCATCATTCATTGACACCTTTAGAAACATGGATTTTAGTTAAATTTATTGCCGGTAAGTTTTAGATTCTTTTTAACTCTATACATATATACACATACATACATACCAAGAATAATTAAATTTTTTGTGCAACCGACCCTCATTATAGGGTAAGTTTTAAAGTAATGAGGGGTCAATACAACAGATAATGAGGCCTTAGTAACTACTTGTACTTTTGAAGAAATATGTGCAACAAATATTATGAAATAAGCTTTGTAGAACATTTTTTGTTTCAATAAACTTAGAATTTTAATTTAATTTTTGGTAACTAGTTATTTGATTAGTTTTTGTAAATGCATTTGTAAGAGGCGGTCAAGAATTTTGGGAAAATTTTAACAAAAACAAGTAAGAGCGCTATATTCGGTTGTGCCGATTCTTATACACCCTTCAAATTGGGCTTTCAAAACCCCAAACTTTTTTTACCCATTTTTTATGTATGAAAAATTTATAATTTTTAAATATGGATCCGTGCCATATTTTAACCCTCTTGGGATAACTACGAGGAAGCTGTAGGGGCTTAGATGCTAATTTTTTCAATTTTTTTATGGCTAGAAAAAATAAGTTGGGGTCAGTATTGCATTTGACCCGTCCACGGGCACCCTGAAAGCTGTAGGGAGTATTTATTTCAATTTCCCTAACTTTGTATAAGAACTCCCTCAGGCAATGGGGATAGGGGGTAAGTGTGTTTCAGGAATATGTTTAGGAGGGAAAACTAATGGGGGCCAGTAGTACACTTTATTTCTCTAAGACCGACTTTGGGGATGTTATGAGCGTCTTACATAATTTTTGTAAATTTTTTATGGTAACCTTAGACGATGGAGATAGGGGGTAAGTAAGGGCAGGGAAAACTAATGGGGGTCTGTGATGTATTTTATTCCTCTAAGGGCAACTCTATTAGGGGCTGAAGATACGGGATAAGATTATTTCACAAAAAAGTTTGGAAAGAAAAATTAGTTGGGCTTGAAGGCAAGTACTCACCACGCTCGCTTACAAAGAGGGAGTTAAATAAGTACTTACCACGCTCGCTTAAGCTATTACTTTATTGACTTTTGAACAACTTTTTACCATTAAGGGCTCCAATAACTCCTTAAAATATCACACTAAAATAATATAAAAAAAATTATAAAACTAAAACTAGAACTATCTGCTTTAATTTAAGATAATAAATAACTCATGAGCTGCTAAATAATGCATACGAATTATAAAATAGTCATTCACAAGTAAGTTGTTTTGTAATGACTAATTCCTACCCAGATTTTTCTGGGTTGTACTGATTATTAAAGATAATTTGATATTTCAAACAATCAAAATCAAGGAAGGAAAATGCAAGATAACTAAGTATTTTTCTAGTAACAGAAAGTGTTTTAAAAGCATTTTACTCTCTCAACTCTAGTTTTGAATAACAGCTTTCAAAAAATTGTTATAAATTTTTTTGAAGATTTATTTTCTAAATCAAATATCATCCTTCGATCTGTTTTTGATTATAAGATTATATAGACACCCAGACGGATGGATAGACCTGGTTAACCGACTCAGAAAGTAATTTGATTATGATCGTTATAACTGAAAGTCGTTTTAAGATTATAAAAATTGAAAAGCCTACTGATTTTGACCCAGAAATATATGTTCCCCCATCTTGCTGTTTTAAACGCTTAAAAGAAAATAATCCGAAGCCCTCCCTAGTAATTAGTAAAAATGTCGATCTTTTTGAAAATGATTTGAAAGATTTCTTTTAAATATTTGTATGTAAATACCTATATATGTATGTATGCATCTAATAAGTTTAGTAGTTTTTGCAACAATACACTGATATGACTTATAAAAGAGGCGGACGGTTTAAAACCAGGGTTAGCAACTGAAACGAATAACTGTATCGGTATCGGTATAGGTATTAAAAAACTTGTCATTCCGGTATCGGTAACAGTGTAGGTATTAAATCTATTATTTCGGTATCAGTATTTTGATTATATCGGTATCGGTATACCGGTATAGGTATTTACGCTATGGTATTTACTAGAGCCCGACTGAGCGTTCGGGTTCGGGGTTCGGTATAAAGTCGTGTTCTACCAAACGCTGATCAAACTGTTCGTGATAATAAATTGCTTGCATGAGTTAGTGACAAGAATATACAAAAGTGTCGGATGGGTCTTGAAATATTAAAAACAAACTACTTCATACTTTATTCGTGCAAAAAAATATTTATTCTTATTATATTAAAACTTGAGCATTCATTTTATTTGTCCTATCTGTATTTTTGTATGTATTTGACGTAAAATCGTCACGTTTGGCACTCTTTACACTTACATAAATTTTTTTTGATGCAAAGATTTTTGTATACAAAAGTTACAAGACGAAAATATTGTTGAAAAAAGAAACATCTAGTATACTGCAATCACCTCAATAAGTTTCTTTGTTAGGAAACAAAACAATCATCCCTATTCTGCATTTCGATTCGTATCAAAATTGTTTCCGTCGACCTTCTACACTGTGGAATAGATTGCTCACAAATAACTTTTTCTTAGTATATATTGAATTTTTCGTCTTTTCGTACTAAAATCTTTTGCTTCTTAATATTAAAATTGAAAAAATAAATTTTTATTTGCAGTTTTATTAGTGAAACGTATAATCGTAGTGCTGGTATTAAAGGAAGCGGTATTTTGATCTCGATTTCAAGGAAAACGGTATTTTGATTCTGGTATCAAAGGAACCGGTATTTTGATGCCGGTATTTTGTGAAACAAATTATTTCGGTATTGGCATTAATACGGTCAACCAAATTTAAACGGTATCGGTAACGGTATCGGTTGCCAACCTTATTTGAAAATTAGACATACATAATTTGATTTTATTTATTAAAATCGATACAAGTAATAGTTGCAAATTAAAAAACAAAAAGTATTTTACTGGCGCATTTTGCAAAATTGGTTTAGTAAGTTTTAAAGGCCATGACCTACTTTCATATTAGGTTTGTTGTTTAATCTATTAATATTGTGTTTAAATAAAAAAACGAATATTAAAAGTGTAAGCTTTTTAGGTCTTTTTTATTTCAAATAAATGTTTAAAATATGTCAATTATGGCGAATGGCTATAAATTAAAAATAAATATTTGGTTTTTAAATGACTTGGAGCATGTGGCCGCCGCTTCTGGCCTGCACGTGGTGTACCCTGCAGACTCAATTTCTACACACCATTTGCAGTGACCCAGGCTGTATATCCGCATATTTGCTTTAAGGTCTGGATCGTTTTTGAATTTTCTGCACAGACCTGGAACTTAACACGTTCCTAGAGAAAGTAGGTGAATGACTTCAAATTACGTAAACGTAAATTTAAATTATTTGTTCGCCAAATATTTCTCTTAGTAAATCGATTGTATTGCGCGCTGTATGACATCTGGCATCGTTCTAACAAACCCCACATGCCTGCAATTCAAAGGCCTTTTAGTTTTTATACTGCTTACAGTGTACTTTAACGTTTTGACTTTCAACATTTGTAAAGATTGACCACCATAGAAAAGTGTTGTATTTTTAGGAATGGTTAAGTGAAAATAAATTTCGGGCTAATATACATATTTAAATTCAAATCAGCTGTCACAGAAAACAGTGCTGCTAATTTTAAGTTTTTCGCCCCTAAAAAACTTTTTTAGGGATAAGGTTTCGTTACACAGTTTTCTATTAAAAATACAGGTCTATCGCGTTAATATTTAATTGTGGCATAAACGAATACGTTATGGAAAAGTACACACATATATACACATGTACATACTTACATACATATGTAAATTCCACAAAAAGTTTTTAGCAAATTCCTTTTAACTTAATGTTAATGAACTCGACTAAATTAAGTATTTTTTTAAAAAAGCTTAAATATTTATTTATAAATGTACCCATATTAACGATAAGGAGTGGCACGCTTATTTTATTATTTTTTTTACAACTCTTAGCTAAAATGACTAAATTCAAAATAGTGTATGTATAATAATAACGGATGGGTTTATCTAAATTTTTAAATTTGAACAACGAACTAGTTTATTGATTTCTCAAAGACAAATTGACATTCAGTTTATTTTGTGCGTAAATTCGTTCATAAACGAGTCTTCAAATATTTTGTAATTTGTTTTGGTGAAATCATTGAGCCAAATCACCGTTTAACGTTACCGCCAGTAGAAAATAGCGTTTCTGTGCTATGTTCAACGAGTTTTTGTTTCCAAAACAAGAAGATATAACTTGCCAAAAAATTAATAACCATTTGCGATAGTTGAACAATTAGCCAAAATTTTGGGTTAATTGGGTTAAATATGCAAAAAACAATTACGGCGTTAAAACCTAAATTTCAAGAAAACTCAACCGACAAAAATAAAGAAGTGGTATAAAGTATTTTGAAGTCAGCCATGGTGGATATTTAAACGATATTGATCCTTCAGTAATAAGGTTCAAGCATTCCAATAACAATTTATTAGTTTTTTTTTTAGCTGGTTCGAATTTTAAATTTTAAGTACAAGTATAAATAGATACATATGTTTGTATGTATAAATATGTTATTATGAATGTATTTTTAATTTGCTGGGAAATTCTTATAAAATGACGACATTGGACTTTTAGTTTTTGTTCCTTATAAAATGACAATTTTATTGTCTTTAGAACTTAACCGGTTTTGTTGGAAATTACAAATTGATTTTAAAAACTTTTTAATTTATTATAAGAAACTTTCGTTCGAGAAAGATTTGATAGAAGAAGTTAAAACTAGTTTTGTATGTTTGTATGTATGTATGTATGTAAGTAAATATTTTTATATTATTAAATGTATTTCTTTTCTTTTCAGGAGGCAATGCAACTTTTCCCAATTTATTAAATAATTTTGTACATATTTGTATGTACTTCTATTATATGATGTCCGCTATGGGTCCAGAATACGCCAAATTTTTATGGTGGAAAAAATATATGACTGAATTGCAAATTGTAAGTATTTTTCTTTTACTTTTTTTCAAAGTGTTATAAATATGGACCAAATGTTGAATTGGGATACTACAAATAATGGTTGTTAAAATGTTATTTATAAAAAGTGACCCAAATTAACGCAAGATACGAATTTGTTTATTATACATAAAATAGATATATTTATGAAATAAAATATCGAATGCATTTCTCCCACAGCTTTGCATGCGCATGTCAATATTTTCTTTGACTAATGGTGTTAAATCACCGAAACGAGAGAGTACACGACCGGGAAATGTCTCATGCGGTAATGAAGACACGTTTTTTTTATCGAGTAATGCTAAATTTTTACTAAACCCTAAACTACTTTGCTTTTTTGCTGTCAGTTTTTTATTTGATAATCGGAAAACCTTTTAATTGTTGCTAATTATTCTAGTTAGTAAAAACAAACACTTTTCTTGCACAATTGAAGTTAAGGATGACTTCGATTAAAATTTATGTACATGTGTATGTATATATTAATTCATGTGCCATACAAAAATCAGAGAAATAATCCTATTTGTAAAAAAATTATAATCATAAGGTTTTATCGAAATATAGCTAAAGATAATTATATTTTATTTGTTTCTATCTACATTTTTTTTAATTTAAAAAATAATAATACTTTTGGTCTCTAAAAACATTGGGTTTTTGTCTTCTCTCATACGAAAGGACGTATACATTTTAATAAAATTAAATATTTGTAAGTGACCTTCTTTAAAATAAATATATGTACATATTTTGCTTATTCACATGAAAAGCTTGCAACCGACAAAATTACTATGTATGTATGTATGTGCACACGTGCATATATATGTATGTATATGCATACATATATGAATATACATACATATGTACATATAAATGTACTTGTTTTAACCAATTCTTTTACAGCGTACTCTGTAAAAAAAAACCAACATTTTTTTAAGGCTAGAAAACCTGTCGTGTAGATCAAATAGAATGACAAAAAGACCGAATACATACATACATACATACATCTACATATATGCGAAGAATTTTTTAATATTTTTAGTTTTTTCCTCTCCTGCTGCAAGTAAATAAATGTAACATACTTAGTTATTGCTCTAATATCCATGATTAAATTTAGTAAACGTTCGCTTACAATGCGATAAAACATACATACATACATACATACATACATACATACATAC
Organism: Melanophora roralis; assembly: GCA_963583895.1. NCBI lineage: Eukaryota > Metazoa > Arthropoda > Insecta > Diptera > Rhinophoridae > Melanophora > Melanophora roralis. The sequence goes on from OY757187.1 coordinate 1,830,646, forward strand.
ATACATACATACATACATACATACATACATACATACATACATACATACATACATACATACATACATACATACATACATACATACATACATACATACATACATACATACATACATACATACATACATACATACATACATACATACATACATACCCTGCGGGAAATTGGTGTCAATTGGTCATCGTACCCGTCCTGTTACCGGTACAAAACATGAATTGCACAAAAGCTGTTGGTCGTGATTGGTTAAAAATGCACACATCAAGTAAGTGGTTCAAAGGTGTTAAAGAGGTTAGGGGAAAAAATAGAAACATTGGTCCCTTCACATAAACATACATCTGTTTATATAAACACACACGCCTAAATACAAACAAAGTATATTGAACAGGATCTTAAACAATTAATGCAAAATTTGCTTATATAGGATTGGCCTGTAACCCGTTCTTAGGTGTTAGTTTTGAACCAATTACCCCCTCCAATGACAACGCAATGTTAAAGTGACAGGTTCTCTTCATATAAAGTGTTGGAACTAGAACCAGTCCTTACCCTAAAGGACCGTTCACGTCAATAGTTTTGGACCAGTTCACTTCCCCGTAGGGTACATACTAGACGTCTGCATGACTATATTCATTTGATTGCCTATACACAACAAAAACAATATTCATTCAAACATTTTTCATTCTATGGGAGATAAATAAAGTTAAACCAGTAACAACACAAGAAAGAATATATTGTGTGTTACACTCACTGATACAAGAAGAACACATTCATTTTACAGTTTTTGTTTTGAATGTGTAAAAAACTCACTTGAAAATACAAAAACATAGCAAAGTCTCATTACAGTTAGAGTTTTTATAAAAACATTCAGGTGTTTTTTCGAGTTAATGAATGTTTAACAACAACAATAACGACAAATTTGCAAACACAAATGAATGCGCTGAATAATAATTTTTTACACCAATCAACAGCAATATTCACACATTCTATTTAGTATTTATTTATATGAATGTATGGGTAATATTTTTTTTCGGTTGAAGTGGTTTTTAATTTGCTTTCGCTTGTGGGTTCATTCATTTAATTTGTTTAACATTGAATGAAAAACACCATGTTGTTGAAAAACAAACGAATGTATTTAAACGGCATTTATGTGTAGTCACGCAGACCTCTAGTACATACACGTTGTATATACATATATGTACATATACACTTATATATGTATGTGTATACATACATATATCTATATATTACTAGCTATCCCGGTCCGTTTCGCTACCCCCATAAGATCGGTAAAAAATATAATTTTAATTCATACTTAGAAGTTACCCTGTCGGACATTCAGTTAACTTAAAATTAACTTGAAGCTAACTATTTCTCAAGTAGTGGTGGTTGACACTTGCATTACTTTTATATGGAATTAACTAACTATTTTAACATTGCGATGTCCTAGGAAGTAGTCAATTGTCCGATTCTGCATTACTTTTAATTAACTTGAAGTTAGTTACCTAGCTGTTAACTTAAAGTTAACTTTTTGTAGCCAGCTATAAACTTACTACTTTAAGTAAGTTTTAAGTTGGTTTTTTTTAATTAACTATAAGTTACGAATTTCTTACTTTTAGCCACAATTAAGCCAAAAAAGGATTGATTTAAGTTCGGAACCGTATTTGATTTAAGCCAAAAAAAATTGATTTAAGCCGTAAGTAAACGGGATTATTTCTAAAACTAAATGTCATTTTTTTGACATATGGGGAGCTTTATTAAAGAAGAAGAACTTTATATTTTATTTATATTTTATTAATAATTAATATTTACAATTTAAAAATTTCAGTTTTTGTATTTACCGACGCTGAGATTCGAACCAGGGATTTCTGCACTGCAGCACAAGCGCGTTACCTCTAGGCCACCGAGACACTTTGTTTTTAAATGTAAAATAATATATTGAAAGAACAAGTTTTCTTCTGCTTGATTTGTTAAAGCAATATAATCTTATTTAAAAAAAATACTGCGCAGTGTTTGTATACATTTTGGTTAATGCAAATTTTGCATTGCGTAGTAGTTGGCTTTAAGTTAGTCTATAGAAGCTAACTTAAAACTAGTTTTTTTGTAGTTAGCTACTCATTTGACGGCAGGGTATTTAAAAAATCAACTACAAATTATTTTATCTCTTTTTTAACATTTATCATCTCTTTGGTTGTTTGTTAAATTTACCTTAATTCTTTTTTTATTTTCGTATAACTTTATAATTTTCGTGGCACAGACATAAAATTGCATTCATTGCATGTATGAATGGATGTCTCTACATACATACATATGTATACATATGTATATGTATAGTATATATAAAATGAAGGTACCACCGTTGATAATTTTACCTTTTTGACATAAATTAGTAGTGGCTAAAACGATTTAGATGCTTTCCTTAGGCTAATGTTCTGGAAAATATCCATTTAATTTTCTGAAATCATTCACCCACACTATACAAAAAGAGTGTTATTTATTAAGAGATTTAATTTAATACTTCCTCATTCTAAATCACCGCAAGTTATTTAGACAATTTTTAGTTTTAATTTTGATTTGTCGAAGGTTTTTTTAGATTCTTTTCTTTGTTAATATCGTTTCTTCAAGCATATTAATATTGAAACTCCCAAAAGTTTCTTTTTACGGTTGCTTTGGTAGCCATGTACTTGTCTGTCCGATTAGTAAACTTATTAAAACTGATGGCTTTCGAGCCAATAAAAATCTGTTTAAATTAGTACACATTTTGTAAAGGATTAAAATGTAAGCATCTTCGTTTTTTGCCATTTTTGGTTTTACCTCTAGACAAGACATTCGCACACATTCGCTATATTTAAAGCGGGTACTCGGAACAAAAGGCATGTAGGGATAAACGGTGCATGCAAATTATAAGGTAAATACGAAACACTTCAATATCCATGTTCTTAATAGTTTAAGTAAGGCAAAGTATAAGAAAATTTGTAAAAGCTTGTAAAATGAGTTTAAATAAAAACATATATTTTTGAGGTTAGAAAATCGAGTATTTTTCCAACTAATGTTAGTAGCGGGTTTTAAGTGACAGTAGAAATCATCGTTTAGGTCATAATAAGTTAGTAGTACTGGTGGCAATTTTGGAAGTAAGTCAATACAGCTTCACTGTTGATATTTCCTGCAGGGTATCTACATACCAAAATACATTCTTATGCATGCATGGGGCTTCACACAAACGAACATACATACATATTGTATGTATATGTACATATAATAAATTTTGTTAAAAGTATTAGAAGAACTCTTTGCTTGTTGGATATTGTTTGTGTTTGCTAGCATTTTCTTGCAACATTTAAAAAATTGTTTATAAATTAAAAACAAAATTAATATATAAACAACGTTAGCTACAATTACTACAATAACAATAGTTACAAGTAAGAGCGCTATATTCAATTGTGCCGATTCTTAGATACTCTCCACATTGGCCTTACGAAACACCAAACTTTTTTAATTATGAAATATTTATAAATTTTAAATAGGGGTCGTTGTCATATTTTAACCCTCTTAGGGTGACTAGGGAAGTTATATGGAGTTTTACTCTAATTTTTTCAAATTTTGTATGGCAACCCGCTTAGTGGGTTGAGATAGGGGGTAAATATGTATGTTCTAGAAAAATGTTTGTAAGAAAAAATGAGTTGGGGTCAATCCTATATTTGACCTATCCATGGGCATCCTGTAAGCTGTAGGTAGGATTTATTACAATTTACCAAACTTTTTACGGGATCCCCCTCAGGCTATGCAGATAGGGTATAAGTATATTCCTGAAAAATGTTTGGAAGGGGAAACTAATGGGGGTCTGTAGTACATTTTATTCCTCTAGGGGCGACTCCGGAGAAGTTGTAGGGGGTTTTACCCTATTTTTTCAAATTTTGGATGAAAACCCTCTTAGGGCGGGGTGATAGGGGGTTCTAAGAATATGTTTGGGTGGGGAAACTAATAAGGGTCGGTGGTACACTTTACTTCTCTTAAGCATGGCAACCCCCTTAGGTGATGGCGATAGCGGAGGTCCATGAGGGTCTATGACACTTGCATAATTTCGTCGATTTATATCACTGAAACGTAAAATCGTAGTACTGGTATCAAAGGAAAGGGTATTTTAACACCAATATCAAGGAAAACGGTATTTTGATACCTTTATTTTAAGAAACAAATTTTTCCAGTATCGGTATCAATACCGGTAATCAAATTTACACAGTATTTAAACGATATAACAATCAAACTTATTACAATTTTGACAGAAAAACATATGTCGGGTGAGATTGTACCTCTTTATTTAATTAAAAAATCACGTGCTTACATAGATAGAAGAAATACCTTTTGAAACCAAGCATTTAATTCATCCAATATCGTTCTTGAAATTTTCAAGTACGATCAGTACTTAGGTTTTCTCGAATCAAGTCTATTCTGATTACTTCAATAAATCAAGCAGAAAAAATTGGTCTTTTTTTATATATATATTTACATTAAAAACGAAACAAAGTGTTTCGATAGCCTAGATGGTAGCGCACTGGTGTTGCAGTTCAGAGAGTCCAAGGTTCAAATCCCAGCTACGGCAATAATAGAAATTTTTTTTATTTATAAATAAATATTAAATATAAATACATTAATAATAAAATTTAAAACTCTTCTTCTTCAATAAAGAACCGTTAGTCAAAAAAGTACGGTTTTTAACTTAAATCGAACCCTAAAAGTACGAAATTATTACTAGATAAATCGTACTTGGCTTAAGGAAACTCACAGTACTTAACGTTTTGGCTTGATTTAAGTTATTTTTTTGTGTGTAGGTGTGATTTTGCGAATAGCACAACTATAAAAATGTAGAAAATTAAGCAATAGTTTCACGATAACAAAAACCATAATGAAAAATGTTAAAACCACATTTAATCGTAGTTTTCTACTACCAAGATAGTGTAGAGGCACGTGGAAGAAGTATGTATGTAAACAAGAGTCTAATAGATACATACTTACATACATACCCAACTCCTCACTAGTCTTGCAAATTTTTAGTAAATACAAAATAATTTTTTTTTAATATTTGAATCAAAAGATTTTAAGCTTAATTTACAACAATTTGGTTGTTGTTTAAAGCTTCTTGTTTTTCGTAACCGAAAATAAACAAGTTTGTTTTTAGTTTTGATAGTTGCTGCACTTGCACAGCTACTTTACATTAGGATGGCTCCACTTTAAATGGATTTGATACAAATTCAAATAAGCAATTTGAAACAGATTGGTATTTTTTTTTCAAATATTAAATAATATATTTATATATTATTTAACTTAGATTTACTTGTCGTTTTAAAGCAGCGTCGTCACTTAATCACATATATACTTATGTGGATGCCTCTTCCGTAATATCTTAAAAATATATCTCATTTTTAAAGATATCAAATTTGTTAATAGATTATTAAAAAAAAAACATCAATTTGAATTTTACTGAGTTAAAGAAATTTATTTATAAAATTTTTTTTTTATTTTTAATAATTCGATTAAAAACTCATATGTATATCTCTTGAGATCTGTTGAGCACCCACATGGCAAAGGCCAAATAGAAAAACAAAACAGTATTTTATACTGAAGCTGGGTTACTTTAATTGCACAACAAGTGGTATATTAAGATAACCACCAGTATAATTTGCTCTTTTATATACATACGTAGTATTTACTATATACATATATATATATATATATATATATATATATATGTATATCTATTTCCGTATAATTTAACAAAAGAAATTTACTTAGCTTTTCAGCTAACGATAATAAAATAGATTAAGTTTTTCCCCTACTGAATGCTGTTTTTCAGGTAAAGTTAAATAAAAGCACGTTTTATTCAGCATAAAATTTGTTAAAAATATAAAGAAAATAATATGTAAATATATTTCTGTGTATGTATTTATAGACTATCGTGAAAGAATTTATAAAAATTAAAACCATTATATAAATAAAAAAAATTAACACTGTTTATTTGTACATTTATCGTCGTCCAAAATTTTAGGATTAAATTAATTTGTTCTTTTTGTATGTAGTACTTGAGTTTTTATATTGAAAATATGTTATTATTTAGAAATGTTGATTTGCCTAGAAAGGGGGTAACGTTTCCCAAGGATAGTAACACTTTAATTTTTAGAAAAAGATAGAATTTGAAAAAACATTACCTCTTCTAAGAATATTAGTCCAGCTAATAAATTGTTACGAGTGTAAAGCAGGGTATTCCGTTCAGCATTTCGTGGGAAATAATATCAAACTTGATATGTATAAAATTGTGCGAAATATTTACGATATTATGTTACATAAATAGTTGTCTATTTTTGTTGTGAAAAACATGTAAGACATATCTGGGGCCAAATCGTCGCATTCGATTCGAACCGAAAATTTACTCGATCGAGTTTTCCATGCTTTAAACATAGAAATACTAATGAAAATTTTTGATTCGAATTGAATGCGGCGATTTTGATTGAAACCCCTAGGGCTTATGTTATTTCGCACGAAATTTTTTCAAAATTTTAAAAATTATCGTACATGCGACTTTAATTTATAAAAAACTGTCAGTGACAAATGCTCTTTGCTCGAAATATTGAATAAAATAAAGTAAATAAAAAGACAAAAAGGAGCTTTTTCTATTTATTTATTTAATAAAAAGGAACTTAAGCCGAAACAACAATACATAACTTATATATAAAAAACTAAAAAATACGAAAAAAATGTTAAAAGCAGCATGTGAACGCAAAACAACACAAAAGATCTATAAAATTTTTTTAGGAAACAAAACCCGCAGTAGCGTCTGGTCCGCTTCAAATTTTATCAATTCAAATTATACAAATTTTGTATTAAGATATTCCTTAAATAAATCATGAAATAAACTCAAAAATAACAAAAAAATCTTTAAAAATCTTATTTGTTTTGTAACCAACACGATTTTTTATGCAAACCATATTTAAAACTATATGGATTTTATTTACAAATTGTATGTTATATAGAGGTTTCGAACTTTAAATTGAAATTAAACAAAGATTCTTTTTTAGATTGGCATTAAATTTACTTTATTTGAAAGATAATCATGTGGCATTATAAATGATTTATGGCATATGAGCACCACGGCTGGCTCGGACGTCGAATTTTCGATTACTTTTTTCAACATTTGTGGCCGTACATCGAAAACAACGTGGCGAATGTTGTCCTTCAAGTGGTCAATCGATTCAGGTTTATTGGTGTACTCTAGCGACTTCACATATCTCTACAGAAAATTATGTAGCGGCGTTAAATTTTAAAGCCAAATCCACGGTTCTGAAACCTAAAACTATTCGATTACCAAACGTTTCCTTTAATAAATCAATTGTACCAAGATCTGTGTGGCATATTTTGCCGTCATGATGGTTAATTCAATAAAGCAAATAACACACAAGTGTATTTTAATTTCAAAAGGGTCATGTTTGGTTTTTAAATTTTCAAAAACACTCTAAAAATGCAACTTTAAAGTATCAATACTTTCAAGTATTTAGTATCCAAATAAGACAGCAAGTGCTTAATAATCGTATACACTACTCAATACAATGTAATGTAATTCAAGAGTGTCTCCGGGGGACGAACAATGTAATGTAATTCAAGAGTGTCTTCGGAGGACGAACATTAATCGGGTTTAACATGTACACAACACTAATACCTACAAAAAATCATTTAAAAGGGATCAAGACCATTGTGGAATATTAAGGCACCCCCGTCCCTACAACAACAACTTCCTGTAAAAAATCAGCATGTATTTTGTTGTTGCTGAGTTCCAGCTAAGTTGCCAAAAATGTTGCTACGACACAGACACGCAGTAAACACAACAAAAATAGTATAACATTAAACATATTGCGGAAATAAAAATCAGTTAAACAAGGTAGGGAACCTTGTTCAATGTACATTGAGCAATACAAAAGAAAAGTAACAACAAGAATACAGGTTGATATCGCATAGTTTTTTTTATATAAAGAGCTCAGTGCAAGTGCACCTCTACATTCTTATAAATCATCCTCTCTTATTGGGCATCGCTGCTTTACACATGACAGAACTTGCGTAAAGTTTGTGGAGACGTACTATTATTATTTTTTTTTAAATTAAGGTGTGTTACGGAAAAAATTAACAAAAATGTGAGTACCTATATAAGGTTTTTTCCCCAGCTCCTGTCACGTGTAATCTCCTCGTAAAAGTTAAAACAAACGCAATAATCTGACTTTAAGTATTTCTACAAGCGGCCTTTTAAGCGCTACAACAAACAAATTAAATACAATCGCAAACAAAAACGTTAACCCAACTACATACAGTTTCTAAAAAATTAATTGAGCTGGCAACCAGCCTAATGTATAAGCACACATACATATGTATATTGAACTTTATGAGTATATGTTGTTTGTAAGAGAGTTCTTGTTTTTTTTTTTTTGCAATATCAACAATTTATTTTGGTTGCAGCAAAAATTGCAACTGCATCAGCAGCAGTGGTAATGGAAACTTGTTGCATTCGTTGGTTGACCAATTATTTGCTTTGTAGGTCATTTAAAATAAAATTATATGAACACAAATAATACGAAAAATAAAACACAATTGGTGGACTTACGAGGTATACATGCGCCTGTTGCTTTTTACATTATGTGTGGCTGCAGACTTCACATGTCGAATGTTGCCCTAATAGTTAAAATATTATTTAAAAAAAAACTCCTTAAATTAATATTATCTATAAGAAAATTATTACAATATGACATCGTATTATCAAATATTAAATAAAATTTATATAAAAACTTTATAATTTAAAGCCAGTGTTAGCTAAGGGTATATTCAGGGGCCGAACACTAATCGGGCTTTACACAACACGAGTAAACACAAAGAACAAAGAGAGAAAAACAAAAGACAACTAACGACAACACAGGTTAATATTGCATTTCTTTTTTTTTTGGATAAATAAACCAGTTTTTCTAACAATGCTTGGTATACACTTTTCTTAGTAAGAGCTTTCTTTACAAGCACAATTGTCAACGACTTATGCCTTCTAAAGTTTTATAAGTCTTTGTTTTTATAAAAATGATGTCCAAATATATGGCGCTTGCGTAAATATCGTATTGTTTGCGCAATGCTTCAGTTCAGCGTTGGCCAACGATTGAGGGTGATTTAAAAGAATGATGGGTGCTTTTTAACTGCGTTTATTATTTAAAAAAAAATCGCAATATTCTCCTATATGGTGTGGTTACTTTTATTTTGTTTTAACCCCTTTGTTATGGAATTCAGTACTTACTCGTGTTGTGTACATGTAAAACCCGATTAGTCTTCGTCCACCGGAGACTCCCTTGGCTTACATTGCTTAACAACAAAATTAAAGAAACTAAAAAAGGAAATTTAAAAATTTTAGACCCCTATTCATAATAATTAAAGTAGGGTTATTAAGGGTATATTTGACAGGTGTCTATTGAAAAATTGTCAAATGATCCCTCAATAAACCTTCATTAATTTTAATGAATATGACATTAAAATACAAGTTGTTAAAAAGTTTGCCATATAAGCTTAAACGAAGCAAAAACATTTTAAAAAGGTAATCGAGAGCGGAATTTAGCATTTTTAGAGGAACCACTTCCCAACTGGATAACCAACTTAGTTATATGTATTTACAAGCCATCCGACTCAAATAATGGGTTCTTCATAATTAGTTACTATTGTACTACAAAATAAATAAAATATTTGTAGAAATAAATTTTTAACAAATACATAAGTGACAATTTATTTATGTATTCGTTTAAAAACCTTTACTTGTTGCATATGTATATTAAAATAAAAAATACAATATAACAAAAAACATTGGTTTTTATTCTGTTCGATTGGAAATAATTTGACAAAAAATTCAAAAACATAAAGCTTTTATTTTAAAATCTAATTTATTTTATGAAAATTGTATGGCATTCTTTTACATCCTAATTAATTAGTTCAAGTTGAATACTTAATTAATCATTATTTTTTTGTAAATTAAGGTTGAAATTTGATTTTTTTCCCCCAAATACATTGTAATTCAAATATGCATTTTAGTTTACAAAAGATCATTCTTTCAAGAAAACATAAAATCCTAATAAAAATTAAACCAAAAAATAAAATAAAATTAGTAAATAAGTAGTGCAGAATAAAGGGGTTGTGTAGTTTGTTTAACTTACAAACCCAAAAAAAAATATTTAACTTTTGTGCTTATATTCATATTATTATTAAAGGCTTATTTTACAGATACATATATAAGTATGTATGGATCTATGGCCTAATTGTCAAATAAGCCTTTAACTAACCTACTATAAGTGTTATGAATACGGGTAATAATATTTAAATTTAAATAACTGGTAAAAAATAAACTTATATATTTTACTTAGAAGCTAAAAATTTTTTAAATTTTTTGTATTTCAATATTAAGTATGTTTTTATTAAATAAAAAAATATTTCATCTATTTTCAGGCACAATTTGTACTTTGTATCGTCCACACTTTGCACGCCTTGTTCAGCCACCAATGTCAATTCTCAAAATTTATTTCGGCTTTATTGTTACTTAATTCTTCGATATTCTTCTGCCTATTTATGAACTTTTATGTGCAGGCCTACAAGAAGGGCAAATGTCAAACAACTGAAACTATTTCTTTGTCCAACTCTACAAACACCTGCGCAGCTCAATTGCAACAAAGCCAACGGCAAAAGGCTTTTGAGATTAACAATAATAATAAAAGCCAAGATGTGTTGCCAATCTTAAGTGAAAAGAAAATTAACTGAAAATTTAATTAGAGACGATTATTCAGCCAAACTTATTAATTAATATTAAGTACGTAAATGCATATTAATGTACATATGTGTCCTTTTTTTATTTACATATGTACATAAGGATGTACAGTTTGTCAAGAAAATGTTTTTACATATAAAAATAATTATTGCTGTTCAACTTAATTGAGGAAAAACTATATCGTCATCTGAAACCCAAAAGGCCATAATTGACATTTAACAAAAATTTTAGTTTGGCCAAAAAGCTTTATTATAGAACTAGAAATAAACCTGTGGTTTAATTAAGGACTTTGCTACTAGTTTGACGGTTTTAAAGCTCTATATAACGCTATTTAATTGCACTTTAGTAAAGCCTTTTGGATTTTAGGTAGCGATATATACATATTTATTAAGCAAAAATGTTTTCTTTATTTATTAATTAATTTTTTCTATATCATTTTCGTAACGAGTTCCAAGAAAAAAGATTAACATAATTAAAGTAAAAAATACAGCAACAAAAACAATCTTTTCATCAAAATGTCTGTCAAGAAAATGTTTTTACAAAAGTTAACCTAAATAATGAAATGGGTAAAATTTTAATCATAATCCTCACGAAAAAAAAACTCTAGCAGGAGTATCGGCTGCCCCCAAAAGCCTTTAAAATCTAAGCAGTATTTCCACATTCAAATTTGAAGAGACGGCAGAATGTTACGATGGTATTTCAGGTTTAGATATTAGCAATTTAAAGTTGTCGCACAATTATATTTAAATATTCTGAGGACTGATTTTTTACAAAGTGCAAAAAAAACCGTTCTAAGAGTGCAAAATGTTTACGTTTTGCCACGTCATGGCCCTTGATCTATGCGCTGTGTGTATGTAGCTATATACATATGTATATATATATTTATATATATTTTAAAAAACATTTTTAAAAATACTTAAAAAAATGGGCGAAAAAGGATCAAAATATTACAATTAGGTAAAATAATGGAATTTTGGGAAAAATTACAAATTTTTAAGCGAATACGGTTTAAGTGAATTGACATTTGCATTTCTAAGTTTTTCTATAAAATTCTGTGAGTGTAAAAAATTAACTTCTTTAAAAACAGGTTTGATGCAATTTTGGTTTTTGTTAATTTTTTTCTATTAAATATTAAATTATTACTTAAAATCTTGTGATATATTTTAAAAACATCATTTGCTTAGAAAAGCTCATTAAAATTTTTTAATTCTTTTTAAAAACTTGTAAAATATTTTTCTTTATTGTCAAACCAATATCTTGACATACTGTATGTATGTGTACATATATGCAAAATATTAGCAAAAAGTAACGTAACGCCAGCTGTAATATGTCTTTTTTGTAAAGGGAAAGCCTAGTTTTATTTTTTGCAAATAGTTCAAATGAAGCGGCCTTTTTTAAATAATCTTCCTACATATGTATGTACATATGTATATATTTAGGGGTAAATTGAAAATTTTATTTTATAAACCTTTTATAAAGTTATAGTTCGTTTTTAAAGAGGAACCTAAGAATATAGTATTTCTCTAATATGGCGTCACGTTAGTTTTTGCCGGAATAACTCATTTGTAGATTGCTTTTGTGCACATATGTACATACGTACATACATAGGTGATTACATATGTTTGTATGTAGGTGTGTGGGATAAACGTTCAACCATACATACATATAAAATTTTGTATTTAAATACGTGCAAGATGCGTGAGTTCAAAAACCCTCACTTACTCATTAATGACAGCTAATGTGAGCGTTGTGAACTTTGCGGCAATTTTCTATTCGTGAATGAGTTGCTGGAAACATTTTATGTCGTCTCACTCATGAGTGAAAAAAAATATATTTTTTATAAACATATGTATGTATGTATGTCACATACACCTGCATGTTTGTATGTGTGCATGTATGTGTGTATGTATATATATATATGTATGTATGTATGTATGCACTTGTTACGTGTCCTTTTCATGAAAAGAATATGAAAGTCATATGATCAACAATTTTAAGCTAAAATGTAATTCATATGTTAGTATATAGGTACATGATAATAGATAGAACGGGAAACGGTTAATAGAACAGTTTATAATTTAGGTGCATATGTACTTCTAAGTTATCTCATAAAAATTAAAAATATTTACGCCCATATTCATAATAAATATCAAAGGTTTATTAGGGGCTTATTTGACAATCATTCCATAGACATCTGCCAAATAAGCCCTAAATAGACCTTTAATAACTTTTATAAATATGGACATTAAAATCATAAAATACGGTAACAGATCGTGTGGAAATTATCGTTGGGTATCGAAATTTTAGTTATCAAAAGTACATAATTGTACTGAGCTAACATAATTAGATATTTATTTACCTAAATATGAATGAACAATAAATAAACATGCATATGTACATGTGTATGTATCATATGTGTACATACATATGTACAGCATCTAATGTACATACATAGATATTCCTTGTTTTATATAATGGGTCATATTTAATTTTTTATAAATTATTTTGTTTTTATTTAATTTATCTTTAAGTAAACATATAAATGTACATGCATACATATATACCCTTAAAACCAAAGCGAATTATTGTATCAGGTGATGATTTTCGTTGGCTGCTGTGTCCAAAAAAATATATAAACATATACAAATTTGACAACCCACCCTCAAACTATGCAAGAAAAAAGTAGATCAGCTGTGCTCGTAACACCATCTGATCAATGAATTCGCCTTGCTTTTAACTATTTATATTCAAAACAACACTTATATAATCCAAAAAGAAGTTTAATCTCATCAAATATTAGATCGTTTTCTTATCTAAAAAGTCTTCCTGTTCGGGGAAAGAAAACGTTCCCCTACTATTATACCTACTATATGAGACTATTTAATCACTTTCTTAAGGGTGTTTATTCAGAAATATTTTAATTTGTGTTTTCAAAATATCTACTTTGTAACCTGGGGACAAATTACGGCATTCGATTCGAATCAAAATTCTACTCGATCGATCGAGTTGGCAATGCTATTAATATGGGAATTCTAATAAGAATATTTAAATTTCGATTCAAATCGATTGCCGTAATTTGACCCAAAATTTATCCACTTTTATATCGAAAAAATGTATAGTAATATATATAATTTAATTATACTAAATTATTTACGTAACATAAACTTTTTCAACTTTAAAATATACAATGAATTTCAACATAAGAAAATTAAAATGTTAAAAATTATGTAAATTGTTTTTGTAAAATGTGTACTATAAACCAGTAAAGCAAAAGTAGTGACTTATTACATACTTTTATCGCAAAATGAACCTTTAATTGTTTAAAGGGTATGCACGTATAAAACATCCTTAACATAAAAGTATTGAATATGTGTTTAATGGCTTAACATGTATATATGTGTGTATGTATGTATGTATATACATATATAGAATTGTATGTAGTAGTAAGTACCATGTAAATTTTTGTTATCATATTAAGTTAGTTTCATGCCTTAATAAAAATCTAGACCTAAGAAAATATGGTATAAGATGGAATAAAATGGACTGAACAAATCCGTATCTAAATTTACATTTACTTACAGTAAAAAAAAAACGCTAAATAATATCCATAATCTAGTGTCGTTTTAACCGTTATATCCGTCAAAGTAGCAATAAATTTAATTGACCTTTAAATTAAAGGTTTATTAATATAAGGTATATACTTAATGTTATTCATACGTTCGTTAAGTTTAATTTGGTTAAAATGAAAATTGGAAGTACTTATATTTCGATTTAAGTAAAAGTGTATTTGTTTTGGTTTGTTTTTCAATTTCTAAGTATAAACTGTTTGTTCTCTGAAACTAGTCTTAATCAAAAATACAAAGCACTTTAAAAAATTTTTTTAAAGTTCATGTATGTATATCAAGTTTTTAGGTTAAAAAATTTAAAATTAATTAAACAATGCCGCTAATTTATTAAAATATACAATGTACATACTTAGTTATATAGTTTTATAACATACAAATTTTATGCAATTGTGTAAAAATAAAATGTTTTTTATTTAATGTTTTTTTTTTTATTTAAAAACCCAAAATATGTATGTAATAATAAAAATTAAATGTTTTAATAAGTAAAAAAATTGAAAATTATAAAAATGTTTTTTACTATTTACATTTCACTCATTTACTCAAACGACGACATACATAAGTAAAAAAACCCATTTTGAGAAAAATGCGGTTTAAGGTTTAAATTCGATTCTATTATTCAGAATATAGTATCGGCATTTTCCCTTTAAAGATTTCTCGGTTGCCACATTGTAAAATATTTGTTAAATAAAATTGGCAACATTTCGTCGTAAGGCGGAATCTGTTATATAATTTCGTAAATGTCAACCGAACTAAAGTTGGGTTTCCATACGTAATCGAAACATTAAACAGATTATAAAAAACATAAAAATGTATGTAGTGATTTTTTGGATGAAATATCTAACTGATTTAATTAATTTAACTCACTGTAAAAACTTACAAAGTTACCCTAGGGCCATATCATCGCTTTCGATTCGAATGGAAATTTCACCCGATCTATGGAGTTGTCAATGCGATTTGGTCCCTGCACTTTGGTTACAAGACGGACGAACGGACATGCTAAAATCAACTTAGCAAGTCATTTTAAGTCGTTCGCCATAACTGAAAGTGATTTTTAGACTATAAAAACCAAAAAAAAAAAAAAAAAAATTCTTAAAAAAAACGAAAAGTGTACTGAACTTGAACCAGAAATAAATGGTCACCCTAATTATACTACAAGTTACCTGGGGGCAAAAGACGACATTCGAATCGAGTCGAAATTTTAAAGTTCTTATTAGATTTCATATGATAAAAGCATTGACAACTCGACTGATCGAGTGGAATTTCGATTCGAAAGGAATTCCGTTGTTTTCCCCCTGATTTATTAAAAAAATAATGTGTAAACACATTTTGACTAATACAAGCATAAAATCCGATTAATTACATTGCGGACTGTCAATTTAAATTTTTAAAAGGTGCCAGTTGTATTGGGGTTAAATTTTTGACACACCACCAACATAACAAAAAGCTAGCTGTTTCTATCTTATTGCATATGATTTTGCATCCGATGGTGTAAACTAGATAAATTTGGGAAGAAATTTAATATCCATTTAATCGGATTTTGATTTTGTTCGAGCAAATAATTATTCGGTTTTGGTATTTTTATTTATACTACTTTGTTTGTTAATAATTTTTGATTAAATGAAAGAGAGTGGATCTTGTACTGATAAATGTTTTATTTAAAGTCGGCAATAATGTATGTATAAAATACAATATCACATAAATGTCCGCCTCTTTTAGCCTCACAAATGCCAGCCCTTTAAAGGGCATTTTTATTACATTCTGACACATTGCACGCGGTAGTTCATTAAGTTCATCCCGAATATTTTGTTTGAGTTGCTCCAGCGTTCCTTGGTTTGTTTGCATAAACCTTGATTTTCAAATATCCCCATAAAAAGAAGTTCGGAGCAGTCAATTAAGGCGATCGTGGAGACCAATTAACATCACCATTTCTTGAAAAAGCTTGTTGTGGAAAGAGGTCTCCGAGTAATTCCATTTTAATCCTGGCTATATGCGATGTGGCACCGTCTTGTTAAAACCACATGTTAACCAAACCCAAAGTATGCAGTTGTGGCATTACGAACTTTTCAATCATGTCATGATATTGCTCTCCCTTGACAGTTACCGTTACGCCGTTTTCAGTTTCAAAAAAGTAAGGTCCAATGATTCCTCCTGACCAAATTGCACACCAGACTGTCACTTTTAATGGATGCAAAGGTGAAATTTTTAGGGTTTTCCATTGCCCAGAACCGATTATTCTGTTTATTCACATATCCATTCAAATGAAAACTTATTATTCCACCATGACCACGCATAGGCTGTTTTTACTTGGACAGACAGACGAAAACTGATGACGGGGAGTCAAAAGGTAGAGAGTGTCGTACACAACTCTCTGTACTAGACATTTTTCTTTTCTCTTTCCTATTTTCGTGTTCCCATTTTGTGCTTCACACAATTTTTCTCAAGTCATCGCCATTTTGTGCTGAGTAACGGTGTTTCGGCTGCTAAGTTGCCAAAATTTGTTGTCAAAAGTTGTCAACAACTGCAGAATTTAAAAAAACTCATAAGGTAGAAGAAAGAATTTGTTAGTTTTTGTTATCTGTCTGACATTCTTACTAGAGATCAGCGGTCCCGTGATTTTTGAAGAATACTGTAAACAGTGAACGCGATTTTTAAATAACAGTTATTTTAAACAGTGACGGTGATCGCTGTTTATTTTTTCACAAACAAATATGTTAATACTGTAGTCGCTCGGTTATGTGAATATCCAGTTATGTGAGCTTCCAGAACAGTGAACAACAAAATTTAAACACAGGAGGTTCTAAAGAGTGAACACAGCATATCTCTGTTATGTGAACAGCTTTTTACCGTTTATTTTTTTTAAATGTTTGTCTTATTAGAAGTGTGTTTTTTCTCGAAATAAGTAAAAAACCTGCAACCGTTGATTTTTTTTAATGTTTTGAGTGTTGAGTTTTGATTGATTGTCTTTAGAGAACATCAGTGTTTGTAACACAGTGCATCGAAGATGAAGCGCAAGGTGTTATTATCTGAAAAAAACTGACATTATGGCAAGCTTGAACAAAGCGTTACTTCTCTTGCACACATATATGAAGTGGCCAAGTTATTGCTTGGAGTGAAAATAATATACATATCTGCTATTAATGATATTTTAGCATTGTGAAAATTGCAGGGATAAGGCACTACAGAAATCCCTTGAAGCAAAAAAAGTACAAAAATATATAACCGAATACTTTCATGTACATTAATTATTAAAAAACTTATTAAAAATTAAAACTTAATGTAATAAAAACCATTTGAATTACTTATTTTATATCCTCTCGATTATGTAAACTTTTCCATTTAGTGAACAGGCTCTGTTTGAATTAGTTCATATAACTGAG
The DNA here is from genome assembly GCA_963583895.1 of Melanophora roralis. NCBI lineage: Eukaryota > Metazoa > Arthropoda > Insecta > Diptera > Rhinophoridae > Melanophora > Melanophora roralis. The sequence goes on from OY757187.1 coordinate 1,848,464, forward strand.
CGACTACTGTAGTTATTTTACAGGAAGACCCAAAAGTGTTACTTTTAATAATACCAAAATTTAAGTATCAACACGGCAGTTACCAATTGCTACTCAGGAACATTTCTTATTTTTTCTACGAACCACATTGTAATTTATTCATATGGGGTTTAAAGATTGAATGAACGAGGTTGTTGGCAAAAATTAACTGAGTCGGTAACAACATCTTAGTAAATAGTGGATTTTGACATTTGTGTAGGCATGAATTTGTCTCGTCAAGACGTACAATTAAAATTCGAATATATAACCCGTTATTTTTGTTTTGGGTTTTTTTATATACTGAGTTCGACGTTTGTCTAGGTTCGTCATGCGTACATTACTCGGAGTCTCTACGTAGCAATCTTCATTGCGGCAATTGTCAAACTCGATTGCTTTCATACAAATTACGACGTGTAGACCGATTGCTTTAGCAATCGCCCAAGCAATTATTTCAAAGCATTTAGCTGTTATTTCAATCTTTCCGCCTTTTTCATTTATTATTTTTCAATTTCTAGTGAGAAAATGGTAAAAATATTAATTTAACTTATAAAAAAGCTCAATAAAAACATTGTTTTTCATAAAAAAACGCGGAGAAAACGAAGAATTGCTTTTTTACGTGTTTTCCACACAAATCAATTAGCAATCGCTGGGACGCTATTCTGTCGACGTTAATTTCTTGTGTTCATAAAAAAATACTACGTGAGTAGGGAATGGTAAGCAAAGCCGAAAATCGATTTTACGATTAACTATTTTAATCTCGATGTTTAAAGTCGAATAATCGAAGCCCATAATCGATTATAATTAATATTCGATTTTTGTTTTTAAACTATATCAAAAACAATATATGTATATCCTTAAAAAATGGTTTTAAGGTAAGATCGTTTAATTTTTCCTAAAGAAAGAAAGGTATTACTAGAAAAGGTGTACGTACATATTTAATGATTACAAAGAACGCAGGTCATAAATAAATTCAGATGGTTTAACTTCACATAAGTTTTTATATGTATTATACATACATATGTATATAATTATTTTCACTTTGTACTGAACTTGAAATTGTTTTGAAATTGTTTAAAAATATTTCCAAATCTGACTAAAATGCATTTTCAATTAACTTTCGCCCTCAAATATCACATATTAAAAATAATAAATTTACGCTTCATACTAACATATTAGTTTTTCGTGCAGATAGTTTGAAATAAAATATTTTAAAGAAATAATTCTTAAGACTTATAGTATTTTAAAATTTTTAAGGTAAAATAGATTTTTTGGACTCCATAATCGATTTCAGTATAAAATCGTTAGCAAAAATCCGATTACAAAAAATCGATTTTTTTTGGGGTCAAAATTTATTTTCGACTATAATCGAAGTCGATTTACCCTATACGTGAGGATGCTGTTAAAGGCGTTGAAAATTTGACGTTTTAAAGACAATAAAAAGCACTTTAAATAGTGCAAAAAGCACTAATTTGGCATCGCTAGTTAAATTGATCTGGCCACTCCCATTAAAGATATAATTTTTTTGTCCCAACAAATGCATTTGTTATTAAAAATTTTTTAAACGAATATAAAAACTGTTCATGATTTTGTAAAAAAATAATCAAAATTAGGGTACAAAAGTGGACGAATCGTACAAAAAAGAACACATCCAAATGACAGTGACCAGCGCCCATGTAACTATGGAAGTGCAAGTTAAGGCTCATCAACCCGCCAATCAACAAGACTCTAGTAAATTACAAAAGACTCCAAGTCCTTCGCAGTCATTCTCAAAGAGTAAGGAAAACATCCAGTTATGCGACGCAAAAGAGTTTACAGAGGAAAAAAGAAAAACTGATGCCGTTGTAGGCGAAAGCTCAACCTTATATTTAGCAAATACAAAATTTCATTTGGATACACACCTAGACACAACAGATGCAGTTTGTGAGGATACACGTGTAGCGTTTGTAAGTGGTGAAGAAGCTAGCAATCATCTACTACATGAACAGCAACAATATCACCATCAAGTTACTTGGCTGGACGAAGACAACATTGATACATTAGATTTGGCTACATTAGATATTGGAAACATGTTTAATAGAGTTGACAGTGCTGAAATAATTTACCAACAGAAAAAAAAGAATATAAAAATGGTGGGTAAATATGTAATGGGTGACATTCTGGGAGAGGGATCGTATGGGAAAGTCAAGGAAGTTTTAGACTCGGAAAATCTTTGCCGGAAAGCGGTTAAAATTCTTACAAAACGTAAATTAAGACGGATACCAAATGGAGAGCAAAATGTTCAGCGAGAAATTCAACTTTTAAAACAACTAAAGCATAAGAATGTCGTCGCTCTATTGGATGTTTTGTACAATGATGAAAAGCAAAAAATGTATTTAATTATGGAATACTGCGTGGGAGGACTTCAGGTAAAGCCCCTACGTATACAATTGGTCTTTTTCCATCATATTTTGTGAATTTCAGGAAATGCTTGATAGTGTTCCAGAGAAAAAAATTCCCCTATACCAAGCTCATTGCTATTTTCGTCAACTAATAAACGGCCTTGAGTATTTGCATGGTATGCGAGTAATTCACAAAGACATAAAGCCTGGAAACCTTTTGTTAACATTGGATGAAACATTAAAAATTTCTGATTTTGGAGTAGCCGAACAGTTGGAACTTTTTGCGCTGGACGACACTTGCACTACAGGCCAAGGTTCACCTGCATTTCAGCCGCCAGAGATCGCAAATGGGCTCGATTCGTTTTCTGGTTCAAAAGTAGATATCTGGAGCAGTGGCGTGACACTGTAAGTATTGTATTGTAAGTGGCTACATGTATTGAAAATGAATTCATAAATAAATAAATTCGTAGCAAATTTAGAATTTTCCTTTAACCGTCATAAATTTCGCAATCATAGATACAATCTTTGTACGGGACTCTATCCCTTCGAAGGCGATAACATTTATCGATTATTGGAAAACATCGGCAGAGGACAGTGGGAGACTCCTGATTGGCTGTATAAATTAGATAGTAAACTTGCAGTGTTAATACTAGGCATGCTTCAATCAGATCCAAATAAACGTTATACAATACAACAAATTCGAAAAGATCCGTAAGTAACCCGAGGTCACATTAAATGCACCGAAGATGTACTAAAAAAAATATATGTATGTATATGGGTAATTCCAGCAAAAAGTAACGTTACGCCAGATGAAATATATCATTTTTGTCAAAGAAAAGATTAATTTTTTTATTGCTGTTACAGCTGAAATGATAGTAGCCACTTTTCTAAAAAAATGCATGTACATATATATATATGAAAAAAATGTAAGTCTTTCCCAAACAAAAAAGATATATTCCAAATGGTGTTACGTTACTTTTTGCTGGAATTGCTTATATACATTCACTTAAGATGTTGTAAAGTAATATAGGCACATAAAAACATTTGGATAATTAAAACTTCTAGGTTATTCATGGCGGTTTTAATAAAGCAAATATTTTATAAAAGAAATTATGTATAGAAGATTTGTACCCTCTTAGTGTTAAAATAAACTGTAAATATGTAGATTAAAACATTTTTTTAAATTAGTTGGTTTGTATCCGCACCGGAAGAGAAAGGACCACCGATACCAATTCCACCATTAAAAAATGACAAATACCGTCGTTCCACAGTACTGCCTTACCTAGATGCCTACCATTATGAAACGGAACGGGATTTAGAAGAAGTCTACTTCACCGAACATGACTTAAATCGTAAGTTTATATTTAAATAAAAGCTAGTTAAATCATCAACTTGTCAATTTTCAGAGGAATTAGCACGAAAAGCGGCAGCTGCCGCTGCTGAAATAAAAGCCCAACAACAACATAATACATTTACAGCAATAGAGACAGCATCCAGCAGTTTTCATGCTTCATGTTCTAATTCAGCTTCACACCATACCAAAGAAAAGAAGTCTTCATCTTTAAAAAGGCGGGCAAAAAAACTAACATCCTGTATCTCTGTCCGCAAGTTATCAAATTGTCGACCATCTTAGAAGGTTTTAAAAAATCCCACACAGATGCGAAAACAAATTGGCTTGCTTAGATAGTGCCAACTAAAACTATCTTCCTGCCTATGTACTTTTTTTTTACCCTCCTACAAGTTGAACAAAAAATATTTATGTATAAAACACGAATTCATGTAAAAAAATTGTTTACAAATTATTAAACTCCTTTAAATACAAATTTGGTTTGCTATTTTTACCTTAAAAAAACGAATATTTTTTTTTTAAGAAGTGGTAAACAAATATTTAACTCGACTACGTTAGGTAAGGTTGCGAAGGGTGGTAAGAAGAGAAGCATCAACACTCGGAGACCTCCAGTGTCCGTTGCGCACCCGTTTAAGGAAAAATTAAGAATGAGGTAAAGGTAAATGAGGTAAGACCAACAAGAAGAAAAAATTACTGAAAAAGAAAAAAACCATTAAGTACTGTGTGAAAACTCCATCTTCGTTACCTATCTTCAACCTACCTGATTCCTTCCCATGGTGAACCCAATAAAAAATGCAAAACAATCTTTTACCGAACCCCTTGATCTTAGTGATCTCACTATCCATAACGTGTTCCAAAGTTCGTTCCACTATAAGATCCGTTGCCTTCAAATTGCTTAGTATCTCCGCCTTGAGCACATTGCACTCATCAGATAGTCTGTAAGATTTGTTAAAACTGTTGTACTGATCTTTGATTATGGAAAATATGGGTCGACCGTAACCAGACGAAATAACTAGGTTTTGAAAAAAATCATCAATGAAAATTTTCGTTTGGATTTAACACTCGTAAATACCATTGGTCTTTACTTCTAGATTTAATTAATATAGCCGAGCCACCATATGATCTATCGCTGGGATATGCGACTTTATTTATTAAAAACTTTCGAAAAAAAGGTAAAAAGCAGTATGTAAATGCAAAAAGTAAAAAAAAAACAAAAAGCCCCATCATTTTTTTCCAGCAACTAAAACATGAAATAGCCTCTACTCCACTTCATATTTAATTAATTTAAATTATCGTAATTTTATATCATGATCTTGATCTTTTTTTTAAATAAAGCATGAAATAAAGATATATACGAATCAAATCTGATTTAAAAACCAACACGCTTGATATAAAATAATTCAAATTAACATCGAAAATTAGCACAAATTTTTCGACTTTGAAAGTCGAGACTTAAAAATATTTTATAGCAAAATCGAAATCGATTTTTGGCTTTGTGTTTACAATTTTCTACTACTAATGTTAAACAGGTGGTGAATTGAACAAATACATTTTTTATTTTAATCTTTTAAAGTTAAAATTAGTTAGACTGTTTCTTTAAAAGCACATTTAGCTGAAATCAAAATATGTATTAAAAAACAATTTCAGTGAAGTCATGATGAATGTTCAATATTTTGTAATGATTCGGCGGCAGATATTGTTGTGTTGTTCGGCAGTATTGAAGAGCTGAGCGGATATTCTAAATTTAGTTCAGGCATTATAAACATTTGATAATAGTAATGACCCAACTTTGTTAATTTCTTTTGCATTAAATTACGTAAAGTATCCACATATTGCTCAGGTATTTTGCACAATTTTCCATTGCGCCATTGTAAGCCATTGCTGTCAACATGAAAGAGAGCCGGTGACGGAACGAAATCTTTTAAATAATTCCATACACACTCCTTTAACAAAAGAGCAATCTAAAATATCAAAACCGTCAAAATAATTTAAATTTAATTTTATTATTTAGTTATACCTCTGGTGGTTCAAAGTGCTCTATTATAACGTGTAAGCTCGATAAAGGAGGCGGTAGCAACTGTCCCATAGCCAATATTTTTAAAAGATTTTTTGTACAATGCAATAACTCACCATTCTGGCTGATTGTGTCGAATTTGTTTACTGTAACATAAATTGTTTATTTTGAAATTTCAATAAATCGTTATTGTACGTCTTGACGAGACAAATTCATGCCTAGACAAATATCAAAATCAAAACAAGCGATAGCGAATATTGGTTGTTGGATTCTTAAAAAAACTTGAACGTTTTGGTTGCTTATAGTAATTCTCATTTTGTTTAATGAGGTTATTATATAAAGACACAAAATATTCATGAGTTTTTTAAGAATTTGGGTTGAAGTCTACTGATGAGTTGGTGTAAGAACCAACGAAATGCATATAGACAAACTTAACCAACAACAAACCCTATATCAAACTTAGTACATATATAAAAAACCCAGTATAAAAATACCGGGTTTTTTAATTTGGATTTTGACATATGTCTAGGCCTGCCGGTATTTTTATATACTGAGTTTGACGTTTGTCTATGAATGAATTTGTCGCGTCAAGACGTACAATATTGAAGAGCCTACTTTTCCAAAACCCTCGTCTAATGTATAAACCTGTAATGTGAAGCCAATGCCACAATTGTAGAAAATAAAAATGCTTAAAATACGTGCATTTTTTGCGATGACCCTGGGAAGTTCATAAACACTGAAAACTGAATAAATAACCTGGAGAAGTCCATTTACACTTTAAACAAAAAAGGAAAAGAATACCCTGAAGAAGTTCATTAATACTTTTGATAAAAATCTATGTCCGTGATTTATAGCTTCCCTTATGAAGATATAGGTCGACTGGAAATCGAGCTGGTGAAGACCATTAAAACTGTGACTTGACTCTGGTGAAGACCATTAAGACAGTGTGGGTCGTTTGGGGGTTTTACTCTGAATCAACGAAGGATACCCTGGCAGTTTAACCTAATTATTGGTCATTAAATTCAAACTCCGAATAAAGGGGAAAACAAACAAAATGCTTTTGTATAATTGTAGAATACGCAACAAAACGGCGTGAACTACAGAACATGCAAAAATAAATTTGCCGGTTTACAAATCGCACGTGATTGCACATTCGCGTGACCGTCAGAACGTGACTCACGTTACGTGTTAGTGTAATTTAAACAAGAAGCGATAACACAACTAACCTCAAACAAGGCTGGTTAATGTTTTTTTGATCTCCACAATGTGTGTGCACACGTACGTAAGTTAAGAGAAAACGTGAAGGCGCCGCGCCCAGCTTTTTCGTATACCCGGTATACACAAAACTGCTAAAATCGTGAGCATGTAGCAAAATATAATTTGCTTTAGATTAGGCATATCGTCACCTGAAAAGCAAAATGCCCTATCATTTTTATAATTTTACAAGAGGAAAAACAATCCTTATAATAAAAAAACTCATGTTGAGCTTATTTCTCTATTTGTTGTATTAATGTATGCAATAATTGAAAAGTTATATCACAGGGTTTTTTTCTTTAGTATTTATCTGATTCCGCTACTGCTGCCCCTCCTCTACCTAACTAATTCTTTTTCGTTCAAAATGTACTCATTGTTTTACAATTACTTTTTGTAGAACATTTGAAGTTGATATCTGTTATAATTTTCGAGAAAAATGGTGTAATTGTATGAGGGCTACTGCGCCCCCTGCTCCTTTCCAATTTTTTTTTTCCAAAATGTATGTATCATACTGGAACTACATTGTATCTAGTTTAAAGTCAATAGCTCTTGTAGTTTTTTGGATTTGGCGCATTAAAAATTTCACAACAGTTGTGCAATCGTAGGGCAGATACCACTTCTCCTGCTTCCGTCCAAAAAGACTTTTCTCCAGTTTGATTCGCCCTCTTTAAAGTATCTGTGCGAAGTCTTGTGACAACTGTGGATATACTTTGTGAGATATATATGAATATATAAAAGGAATTTGTCAAAAAAATGGTATATTTCAGGTTTTTGTTTTTATATCGGTACGTAGTGAATCGATCTTGCTGATTTTATATAGCGGTCTGACCTATAATAATTTAGACAATTTGGTTTCAACAGACGGGCATGGCTTAATCGAATTCCCTATCTATAAGGATCCAGAATATATATATACTGAATGGGGTCACAAATGAATATTCAAAAAATTTTAAACGGAATAAAAACCCAATATATAACCTTATCACAATGTTAAAGGTATAAAAATTATCAAATAAAAAATATTTACCATTTTTAGCTCTCCACTGATGTAAGGATGTAGCACAGAGCGCCCTTAGCAGCACTGAAGAAAAACACAGGGCCGGTCTATGAGTTGCAATAAATCCCAATAACGCCCACAATATTGGTGATGTGAAAAAAGCACGACGTATTAATAAATCTCTTTCCATTGTAACTTTTGTAAATTCTTCATCTGGAAATGGTAAACCGTTATACATGACATCTGTTGAAACTATTTCTACTAGCAAAAGTGATATAGTTGAATATGCCTCAATAGCTGTTTGCCGATCCTAAACCAAAAAAACAAATAAATGTAGATAGATTAAGTTTTATTTGCTGATAATAATATGTTTGTGCTAACATTATCACAACAGCAGACATCCAAGGCCTTTAGAAACAGTGATTGCACATCTGAGGGGCAGGCCTTACCAACAACCATATTTTCTGGTCTAAGGCCTCTGCCAATAACGCCTGCGTGTAAAATTGACCGATTCGCATTTGGTCCCAAACTTTGCTTTCGATTTTGCAACAACACCATTTCATGATCCGGAATTTGTAATTCATCTAATACCGGTTCTTCGTACTGACCAAATAAATAGCCATAGTAAAATAATGACCCCTCAATTAGTTCCCTCAAACAAGCTGAGCGGGAGGTTTTTCGAGACCGACACTGTCGCTGGAACAACTCAAAAGATCGATTGGCAGCTTCTGTACGTAGTATAAGTGCTAAATAAATGATTATAATAATAGAGAAGACCACTGTCAAGTACATTAAAATTTAATGAAAATAAAGACTTACATCTTTCGGTCAAACTAATAAAAAAATATTTAACACTCAGCACTGCCATTTTCAAAACCTAAAAAAAAGTAAATATGTAGTAAATTGTTCTCTTAGAGTGAGTGATTAATGTGTAAATCAAACTTGTTATTTTAAATACATAAAGTATACCTCTGTCGTACGCATTAATGTTTGTTTAGATCCTGCCTCAATGGTATTTAGCAGGGCTATTATAGCATGTGCTAAAACTAGACGGTCAGTTAAATAATCGGCTTCATCTTGCGATTGTTCGTCAATTGCGTTTGTATTTAGTTTTTCATCAAGTTTCTGTTTTTTACTAATACCGTCAACATAAATCGTATTGTTATTAGTTTGGTTTTGCATTTCTTTAAATTTTTTTTCGCTTTTCTCAGATGCTACAACATCCATGTGCAAAATAAGTTTGTTAAGAGTAACCTCTAGTATTTGTAGCACCTTTGCAATACACTCGTTTATAGCCCACATTAACAGATGTTGCCTCATGCAAACTACATTGCTATTTTTTTGCATGCTTAGGAAAATAATTTTGTTAAATTACTAACCATAATTCTTTATTTTTTCTAGTTTTCTTTTTAATTTTTCAATTATATAATAAGTCCATTTTCTTTTAAGCTTAAAAAATTATTTATCAGCGACCGTAATAATTACGTCAAAAAAATAAATCTCAAACATTAATAATTATTATAAATACTTAAAATACCACAGAATGGAGTGGCAAAATGAATATATAAAATAAAAAAAATGAAAAAATTAGTATATTTTTAAAAGACCTAAAGGAAATAGACTTACTATATGCTCACCATAACATAGTAATAATACAAAGACTTACATGGTTAATGTGTTAAGGTTTTTAAAGGTATTAATTGCTTCGGAATAGTCAGTTGCGGCAGACAAACGGGCTTTTTTAAATTGTGTCTGTAGTAATACATCTTCCAGGACCATTTGTATGCCCGGCTTAATATGTGGAAACTCTACAATGCCAGATTGTCCACCAATTAAACGAATAACGGCTCCAAGACCTGAAGGGTTGTGCGAATAACATTTACGTAATAGCTCCGAAATCGTTTGATAATATATGTGGGAGTGTTGTGTTGCTAAAGAGCCAAAAAATAATATGTAAATATTCATTATTAAAATTTTCAACGTAAGTTATCACGTCGTTTAATGCACTTACACACTATTAATATCAAACGTACAGCTGTTTGTTGCTCATATATGTTTGTACTAAGACAACTCTTACAAAGCATATATTTTGTCTCCTCTGTAGCTAAGTCATCCATAAGTGGACAAATTCTCGCATTTAATACTATTTGCTCTAGCTCCTGTAGGGAGTATTCCAGAAAATCCTGACACCAGACATTTTGATCAGCCATTTTGGAAGCCGTTATTAGCAGTTGAGCACCATGGGATTTCAAACGCAAAACAATATTATTCAAGGAGGGTTGCATTTCAGCAAATAGTCTGTTAGTCATCCACAGAGGAGCCTTTTGTGTTATGACTGCACGCATTTCTTCGTTATCTAAAATTAGAGTTCATCCATAATTTATAATAAACACGTACATATGTATAGATATGTACATACATATGGACATATGTAGAAATGTATACATATTTTGGCCATAAAAGAAATACAACGGAAACTTACATAAATCTAGAAATACACTGACCATATTTTGCAATAAAATGTCGGAATAATTGCCAAACTCTAAAAGAAAAGGCACAATCAGTGTGTCCAAATTTTTTTTAGGATTGAACCCTTCTTGCAAAAGTTCTCGTATTGAATTTCTTAGCACTTGCTCATGGGCGAAACAGAGATATTCTAAAATTCCGATTTCAGAATCGAAATGACAGCGATAATCATCAGCGAACCTTTTTAAACTGCACTGTAGGATCTGCGATATTATTTTAGAAGGAAAACAACCACCCAAACGAGCAACAACCCAATCAAACGTCATCGAATAACGTTGATAAGCACCTTAGATAAAAGAAGAGAAACATCAGGGATTGTTTTTTGATATTCTTAAGATCTCGATTTTTCGTTTACCCAAAAGAGTTTCGACGCAAGTTTCAGCTTCAGTGTTTGTAAGTTTACGGAAGCATATACTTATCAAAGTGAGTAGACCACGCATTGTTGTGCAATTAAGCCAATAATTGCAGGCAGCACCGATTGACATTCGTTTATTGTATTTGTCTGACAGACTCCCAACTAAATCTAGACACCAAGAAGCTATAACGGCACCCCATGCTCCCGGTCCCTTACTAACCATGTTCTCCAAAGCTTGTTGAACAATTTCAAAACAAGGATCTTCTATCGATGCATTCAACTGTTGTTGTTGGCTTGTACCTAACTTTTGTTGCTGCACGACGGCACCAGTCTGAGCATCTATGTTAACTGAGTTTACATAGCTTTGTACACCAACTTCGGCCACAAGGGAAAAATATTCGAAAACTATTTCACGAGCTGCTGGCAGTTCCTCCAATAAGTGGAGAGACGTTCGCACCAACGCATTTGATGTCAATGATTTCAGATTTCCTCCACGATAAGAACTTACGAATTGAATGAACTGTTTAAGTTCTATTAAAACATGCTGTTTAAGCATTTTTCAAAAATTTGGAGCATTTACTGTTCTTTTCAAAGAACTAAAATTTTTGTTTCTTAATACTTATTTTTAATAAAACTTTACGCTAAAAACAAGTCTACCGGCTTAGAGCCGACGGCGCGCCCCCACCGACAATTTTTAAAAACTAATCCGCCGCCGCCGGTTTCAACGGCTTGTGTCGTTTCAAAAAGAGCCGCCGTTTTCTTCGACCTATGTCGGCTAAACAAAAGCCGCCAAATTTTTAACTTAACCCCTTGTGGACCAAGGTTCGAAATCGTTGAAAATGTTTCATTTTTTTTATAAAATATTGAAAATAAAGGCTTCAAAAAGTTATTTACAAAATGTGAAATTTGTGATGGTCCTGGAAGGATTCGAAAAGGATCTGGTACTTTTAGGTACCGTCGGGTCAGCATGAGCCAAAAGTTAAAAAAAATCATTGATTTTTGTTCAAATTTTATTAATATATTTAATACTTATTTAATAGTTAAGTAACTGTTTTAATAAATTTATTCCATGGTATTTAACGAAATAATTTTTTTATCACTGCAACATAAATAAACACCACAATGGGAACATTTGGAATAGGGCTTCGATTGGAATATCTTTATACTACAAAGTTCGCATCTTCCTCACGTTGCGACAAAAGTTGGCCAATGTGTTCCTAGATTTCCTAATCGAACATCCTTTGGAACTGATTCCTTTCTTCCCGGCGTTACTTACAACTTTAAACATATTATAAAACATATTATATTGGTCATCTGTGGATATCGCTTTTTAACTTTTACTGTTCACGGTTGGATTGTTCCGATTCAACAAGTCCAAAGCTACAGAGCACCTAAACTTCAAAAGAATACCTTTTTCAACGGACTGACAGTAAACTATGTAGGAGTTAATAAATGTCATCTCCAATAGACCCCAGAAAATTTGGTGCCACCATTTCTTTGATTTTCGGTCTAGACCGTAGGCACTGCGTAATTGATCAGCGTGATCGACTCCTCCCATAAAAGAATTGTAGTCCTTAATAACCATTGGGCAGCTTATATCATTCAAATTGCCTGTGCGACCTCTTCTAGAAACAGTTTTTCGTCAATTAATGAAAGAAAATATTCAGTATTCGGTGCTGCAGTTATCACAACATTCCTTCTACAAGTCCCTCCTGTAGGGAGGATCACCAGAATTCCAACTGTACCAAAACGATTACAAACAAGGTGGGCCAAACATGGAGGGACAGGGATGACTGCAGGATCTCTAGACTTTTATGGCCCAGACTGAACAGGATGGGCACTGACTTGCTGCTCAAGGAGAGCAGGGGGGTTCTAAAGTGCATTATTTGGACTCTCACAGGGCACTGTGATGTGAGATATAGGACGAAAAAATGGGACAGGAACGCTCCAGATTTCTGCAGGGTATGCGGGGACAAGGAGGAGATAGAGACGGTAGAACATCTTGTCTGCTACTGCCCTGGGCTGCAGATTCGTCAACAGAGGTGGTTTGGAGGACGCTTCTTAGATGGACTAGGCGATGTCCCTGGCTGTGGGCTGGGGAGCATCATAGGTTTCATTAGGGTTAAGTGGCTGAGCAGATAGGTGATTCAGGGTCCATGACTACTGACTTTCTAAGACATCTTGCGGACGGTACTCTTGCTTTCTTTATCCTTACCTATAAAATGCTTGTCTTTACTTTTATTTTTCTTCTCTCGACTCTTTTGAAGGGATTTACAATGGGCCTGAGGGCCTCCGAGTAACCTAACCTAACCTAACCTAAGGCGTTTACAAAGAATTCCAGCTATAGTCCTATTAGTGGCAAATAAAAAAATTGTGCTGTAACAGTAATACAAATTAGCACACACGGCCCAACGGTACTAACCAGTCCTTAGTAAATATTTTCAAAACTAAAAGTAACTAACAACTTTTTTGTGTAAAAAAACACTTTCATGAATACAAAACTAATTATTTTCCAATAAAAATAGACTTTTGGAGTCAAAACAGTTATAATATACTTTTTTTCGGCAATTGAAAACTGGTTTACAAAATCATACATCTACAGCAGAAACACATTTCAATTTACCGTTATTATGGATAACCGAGGTTGGCTATAGGCAAAACAAATATTTTATATCCAAGATTATAGTACACTTCAAAGTACCTTTGGGCAAAAAGAATAAAAATAGTTCTCGTGTTGATTTTGTAAGCCTATTACTTATGTGGTACTTATAAGTGCCGTCGGTCGACAAGGGGTTAAAAACTGGCCATAAAATTTTAAAAAATCAATTTTTGTAAATTATTTTAAACTTATAATTAATTAAAAATGAGCTGCATAAAATTTTCATTAACCACCGCCACCGAAAATTTTGCCTCGGCTTGCTTTACCTTTTATGCATTAAATATATCAATATGATGATCCAAAAATTATGCACCAAAGTATAAACTGGTGCACCCTGTTGTACAAAGAAAACAAAGCCGATCGCCTAAAAGCCGTGTCTGGGCCAATGGCGAAATTCTCTTAAATCCTACACATGGTACAATTACCTTACAAGATATTATTGCTACGGCAACAACAATATCAGGTAGGAGCGATTCTACAAAAACAACTAAAGCGTCATAAGAATGTCAAAGGCAAATAACAAAAACTCACATAACCTTTCTTTCCCTTTTTGAGCTTTTCTTGAAATACTACAGTCGTTGTTTTTAAAAAAGGAAGAAAATACATAAAAATATGTCAAAAAACGTACTGTTTGGCAGATTTAACGAGTGGAAAAACTCGAGCAAAAAGTACCCAGCTGTTGATTCGATACTACCTTGTAAGGTTATTGTACCATGATCCTACACATACAAATGAAACCCATTTTTTAACAGATAGTTATATGTATATTTATACATGTTATGAAAGTTACTCGTTGGTTATTAAAACACTGAAAATTGATTTTAATGAGAGTTATTAAAATTATTTCACACGTAAATGCCATGGGATGGTACAATTAAAAAGGTACACTTTTTTCTATAACAACAATTTAATACAAAAACAACTGGCGATTTGTTTGAGTAAAATTTTCTGAGTTGTCAAAAAAACACGCGCGTTTCAGGGACGGAAGTTGCATGTTTCTTCGTTTATCTTTGTAAATATTTTATATACATATAATGGTCCTTTTTAAAATTTCAATTATCAATTTATTATTATCATTGTTTCATCATAAGAACATTAAGAATTGCTTCTTTTGTAGTTCAATAACCTTTTTTAAATTAATTTGTACCAAACAAAACATACAAGAATATAAGTAAAAAAATGAAGAATATAAATTTTTTTAATTAGGTCATGTACCGATAACACATATTTATTGTACAATTATATATATATAAATAAGATAATAATATTATATATTTTCACGTGTTTACTAATGTTTTTTACAAGCATCGCTTTACAAATACATAAGTACCTTACTTAAACACTTTTCTTTAGTAAAATTATATTTTCTTAAAAACATTTATATACATATTTATTTAGGTTTGTTTTTTCTTTATACTCGTTCGACTTACATATGTGTTAAAAAGCACCATAATTTTAAAAATCGACTTTTTACAATATATATATATAAATGATTATTTTTATATCAGTATCAATATTTCCATAGATGGCAGTTATATAGTTTTAAAAGTTCGTAAGCAGTAAGCTAAAAGACATCCCCATTTTTAAATAAAAAAATACCATAATTCCCAATTTGAATCAATATCACTTTCACACTATATGCAAAACAACATCAAATTGTAAAAATATCTTAATCGGTTCAAAAGTTAGTTTTGGCCAATGAAAAACGATATTCAGCCACTGTGCGGCCGCGGCTTAGTAATGCTAAGTTGTGTTGGCGGCGATTGTTAGCCGGCCTTCGCGCTCTGACCATCAATCAGCTTCGTTTTTTTAACTGATTCAAAATGTTTACTAGTGTTTTAAAATATTAAAAAAAGTTGTTTTAAAATGGTGGGGAATACAGAAACAAATCAATCATGGAAAGATGATCCTAGAGTGTGGGCAAAGCCAATTAAACCATTAGATGAAAAATGGAAGCTAGTACCGGCTTTTCTGCAGGTTAAAGGTTTAGTTAAGCAACACATTGACTCATTTAATCATTTTGTCAATGTTGATATAAAAAAGATTGTGCAGGCAAATGAGCTTGTAGTAAGCGATGCTGATCCATTGTTTTATTTAAAATATTTGGATGTACGCGTAGGCACGCCTGACATAGAAGATGGTTTTAATATAACAAAGCCGACAACACCTCACGAATGTAGATTGCGGGATACAACTTACTCAGCTCCTATAACTGTTGACATTGAGTACACTCGTGGAGCACAGCGAATAGTGAGAAATAATTTGTTAATTGGAAGAATGCCCGTTATGTTGCGGTCATCGAACTGTGTTTTGTCTGGAAAAAGTGAGTTCGAACTGGCTAAGTTAAACGAGTGTCCCTTAGATCCTGGAGGATATTTCGTTGTACGAGGCCAGGAAAAAGTAATTTTAATTCAGGAGCAACTGTCGTGGAATAAAATGATTACAGAGGAATTTAATGGCACTATACAATGTCAGGTGACTTCGTCCACTCATGAAAAAAAATCACGAACCCTGGTCCTGAGCAAACACGGAAAATACTATTTGAAACACAACTCTATGGTAGACGACATACCAATCGTAGTAATATTTAAGGCCATGGGTGTAGTTTCAGATTTAGAAATCATGTCGCTAATTGGCACAAGTACCGAAACTCAAAACCGTTTTGCACCATCTCTCTTAGAAGCTTTTAATTTAAAGATATTTACTCAGCAAAGAGCTCTAGAGTACATGGGTTCAAAACTAATGGTTAAACGTTTTCAAACGGCGTCCTCCAAAACCCCAGGTGACGAAGCCAGAGAACTGTTGACTACGACAATATTGGCACACGTTCCAGTTGAAAACTATAATTTTCAAATTAAATCTATTTATGTATCTCTAATGATAAGACGTGTAATGGCAGCTGAGTTAGATGGCTCTGCTGTTGATGACAGAGATTACTATGGTAACAAGCGCCTGGAGTTGGCGGGGTCACTAATATCCTTAATGTTTGAAGATCTTTTCAAACGCATGAACTGGGAGTTAAAAATGATAGCTGATAAAAATATACCCAAAGTTAAGGCAGCACAGTTTGATGTTGTCAAACACATTAGGGCCGCTCAAATAACCGTTGGCCTTGAGTCGGCCATATCTTCAGGAAACTGGACAATTAAACGTTTTAAAATGGAAAGAGCTGGCGTCACACAGGTTTTGTCGCGCCTTAGCTATATTTCTGCACTTGGTATGATGACTAGAGTTAATTCACAGTTTGAAAAGACAAGAAAAGTATCTGGCCCCCGCTCACTGCAGCCAAGTCAATGGGGCATGCTCTGTCCTTCAGACACACCTGAGGGAGAAGCATGTGGCTTAGTAAAAAATCTTGCTCTAATGACCCATATAACTACGGAAGTTGAAGAAGATCCAGTAGTTCGTCTGGCCTTTAATGCTGGTGTAGAGGATATTCGCCTTGTCGGAGGAGATTCTATTAATAATTCCAAAGTTTTTCTTGTCTTCATAAATGGAAACATTTTAGGACTGACCATAAGCTATAAACGTTTAGTGGAAGTTTTTCGAATGATGCGCCGCAAAAGTCGTCTTGGTCCATTCGTGTCAATTCACACATCCTATACACAACGTTGTGTGTATATTCACACAGATGGCGGTCGTTTGTGCCGTCCCTATATTATAGTCCGAAGGGGTCACCCTGCTGTTCAGCAACACCATATTGAAGAGCTCAAGAGAGGTATTCGAAAATTTGAAGATTTTTTACATGACGGTTTAGTAGAATATTTAGATGTAAACGAGGAAAATGACTCATTTATTGCCTGGAATGAGGATGGCATAGACCCAAGCACTACCACGCACTTAGAAATAGAACCGTTTACGCTTCTAGGTGTATGTGCAGGTTTAGTTCCGTACCCACATCATAACCAAAGTCCGCGTAATACTTATCAATGCGCTATGGGAAAACAGGCAATGGGAGTTATAGGATATAATCAGAAAAACAGAATTGACACATTGATGTACAATTTAGTTTATCCACAAGCGCCAATGGTCAAATCTAAGACCATAGAACTTACTGGTTTTGACAAGCTGCCAGCTGGTCAGAACGCAACAGTCGCCGTAATGAGCTATTCCGGCTACGATATTGAAGATGCATTAATTTTAAACAAGTCATCCATAGATCGTGGCTACGGTCGTTGCTTAATATATAAGAATTCCAAGTGTACTGTTAAACGTTATGCGAATCAAACGTACGACCGTATTATGGGGCCTATGAAAGATGGTCTAACAAATAAAGTTATATATAAGCACGATGCTTTAGATACTGATGGTATTGTTGCGCCTGGAGAAATGGTTGTCAATAAGCAGATTTTAATAAATAAAGAAATGCCAGCTGTTACTTCTATAAATCCTATTGAACAAAGCGGTCAAACGTCACAGGTAAGTGAAATGATCCCCTATTTCCTAAGTCGTCGTCCCCGGCAGAATTTGATACAATTCATGGTGACTGTTTAAAAGTTGTTATTGATTGGAATATAATATTTAATATAAAGTGGGATTATAATTGTAATTCGTATCTTCAAAATCCAGCAGGAGGTCTATTGGAAATGAAATTTTATATGGTCAAAAAAAAATGATTTTTGGAAATATTAGTGAACTTGGTAATAGTATTGATTTTCAATCTTAATAATCAATTGCCTAATAAGATGCGTTATTACAATAAATGATGTAAATTGCCAAAAACACAACAGTAGAAAATGGAAATTTACAGCTTTAATCATAAATACGCTCCTAACTAGGCATTATATCACTAAGAGTGAGAAACCGCTAATATATTTTGATAGAATGATAAATTTAAAGCTAACTTTAAAAGCTATTACGAGAAAAATTGCTTACAAACTGAACATACATATTTATTGACGTCTTACTTCCTCCACCTCGTAACTTAAAAATGTTCGGTTTTGACTTTTTTCGTATTAAACGATTGTTATTTTTGTGTTCTATACCTGCAACAACTTATCATTATCTCAATGCGTTGTCTCAATTCTGTAAATATTAATAAAATATATTTCTGTATCTCATTCACTCCTATTTTCATAACTGCGTCAAACTCTCATCTTAATATGTGCAGCTGTTAGGCAGTTAAGAATTTTATAAAAAATTCGTTTTTGTTTGCTTGGTAAAAGTTTAATTCTAAATAAATTTAATTTTTATTGTAAAATGGGTGAATCAATCGTTTTTTCTGATACTGAAACAGGATGTTTTGTTTTCAAGAATCTTTTCCAAAAACCTAAAAAGCAACAAACTGAAAACGTGAATCAAATACATATTTAGCAATAAGTATTATAAAGAAGCAGGACATTTTGTCTCAGTGGATTGTGATTGTTCTAGCTTTTCCTCCAAATACGATTTTTCAGCAAATGAAAACGAGTACCATCCAGCACTTATTCTGATTTGACTGACAACTTATCTTCTGTATTGTTGAATGATTCCTCTAGCGTTCCTATCAATGTGAAGCCATCGTTGTAATCAGTAGTGCGATTCAGTTACTTTTAACGAATCGACGGTCGTTATATTTATTAACAGAAAATGTCGTCTGCAGCTACAGTTAAGTGATTCACTCAGAACTTTTTAACGATAGTGGACAAGTTGATTTTTGTATTTAAAAAAAATTGGTTAAAAATAAATTTTAAAAAAGCGAAAAGCATAATTATAGTAAAAATAATATATAATATGCAAAATTACTGTTGGCAACACCAGAATACTAGTGACAGTCTGGCAGCTCCAGACCCTTTTTAAATTAACGATATTTTTGTCTTTTCCTTTTTGTTAGTTTAGTTCTATATTTGATCTTGAATATATAACATCTTAAATATAACTTCTAATCGTTTTATTATAATTGTACCAACGTACAATCGTAACAATTACTTTTTTCGGGAAAATCGGATTCGAAAGGGTTAAAAATGTGCCATGTAGGCGAAAATTAAATTGTTAATATCACTTAAACTACAAACAATAGAAATAAAATTAAAAAAGTATCGTATTTTAGCAAAAAAAAAAATAAGCGGACCCGTGTCTGTCAATTTTTTTTGAAGTTTTGGACACTAAAGGGTAAAAACTTGTAACTTTGAAACCAATAAAGATAAAAACGTAATTTATTTTATTTATTGCACTCGACAGGTCTCGCCAAAATATGAACATTTTTTTGATACTTTTTTAAAAATTTTGGACCGTAACGGACAGGAAAACAGGCACTAATTACATATTGGTACTTTTTAGGTACTTTTTGTAACTTCGAAACCAATAAAGATAGAAGCATAATTCAAATTGCGTTCGATAGCTCTGGAAAAAGTATGAACATAGGTTTGTACTTTTTTTGGTCTTTAAAGGATAAAAAAGAGTACAAACTACATATTGGTTCTTTTTAGGTATTTTTTTTTAACATCTGAACGAATTAAGATAGAAACAAAGTTCAAATTGCTTTCAACAGGTCTCGACAATATATGTATTAATGTTTTTCATATTTCTTAAATTTTTTTTGGTAAAGGGTAGTAAAAATTGTACTAATAACATATTGATACTCTTTAGGTACTTTTTGTTACTTAAAAATCAATAAAGGGCTGTGGACGCCGATAAAGCCTAAAAGTCAACTTAGTGTGCAAGAAGTATATCTATCACATATTTGGTACTTTTTTCAGTTATTTTTAAATAATGAGACCACAAATATAAGTTCAAACTATTGGCCAAGATTAAAGTCGGAAGTCTATTAAGTGGTCAAAAAGTCCTTTTTTCACATTTTTTGTACTTTCTGCATGCATTGAGATTATGGCTCTAGATATATACAATTATTGTATTATATTATTGCCCCAAATGGAGGTCGGAAGTCAGCAAAGTGTACAAATCTCCTTTATTTAAGTTTTTGCACTGTTTTGAGATATTTATTATAGAAATAAGAATTAAAGATCTGCTGACCCCGTTCGAGGCTAAAATTCAACTAAGTGGACTAAAAGCACAAAATCACATTTCTTGCAGTTTTTTTACATTGTCTTCTGAAAATAAAATTTGGTTCTGAAAATATTAATTTGAGTTAAATAAAAAGTATTTTGTTTATATTTTTAAGTACATTACTCGTATTACATATTTAATAAATATAAAATTGAAGATTCTGGACTACGATTGTGTAATAAATTACGAAACTTAGCTTTTTTATGCTTATATTATATTTCTGCATTTAATATATTTTTTATTAGTTGGTATATGTTACGATTGTACGTTGGTACAATTATAATAAAACGATTAGAAGTTATATTTAAGATGTTATATATTCAAGATCAAATATAGAACTAACTAACAAAAAGTAAAAGGGAAAAATATCGTTTATTTAAAAGAGTCTAAAGTTGCCAGACTGTCACTAGTATTCTGGTGTTGCCAACATCTCCCTCTTTTTCGGAAGGAGAGTACCGTCGAGGAGCACGATGTCTTCGAGTAGATCTACGGGGTTCTGGATTCTCAAGAGTTCCGTCCGGTAGCTCGCAATCTTGTGCCAGTGGCATTCCGTCATCGGTTACCGTTTGCGGAGTTGTTGTAATTGATTCAGCTACATCTTCAACAGTCTGTTCTGTGAGCATATTCCCTGGTTCCTCTGTAAAGACATTTTCACTCGAAGGTAACGGCGAAACCTCATCTAAAAACCGCTCGCGAAGTTGATTTATATGAGATCTTATAAGAGTATTTCGCCGATGTGTGAATACCAATACATTGTAGATTACCTCTCCGACCTTCTCAATTATTTTACCAGAAATCCACGCCATCTTATTTTTACTAAAAACTTGAGCATATACTTTATCGCCAGGGTTGAAACTTCGTATTTTTGCTCTATGCTTTATATTGTAAGCATGTTCCATGTAAGTATTTCGCTTTTTATCTGTTACTGGTGAACATTTCAGAAGTTCGAGCGGTATCTGGAGACGTCGACCGATAAAACACTCTGAAGGACTTCGACCGTCTGGTGCATTTGAATTTGGAGTTGCCCTGTATTGGGATAAAAAGTTAAGCAAGTTAACATTATCGTCGGGAAATTCATCACAATATGATTTTTCAAGAGCTCGCTTGATAGTATCCACAAAACGCTCGGCTTGACCGTTTGATTGGGGATGGTATGGCGGGGTAAATATTTGGTGTATTCCTCGTTCCTCGCAAAATCGTTTAAACAATGAGCTGGTAAACTGGGTCCCGTTATCTGACACGATGACGTTAGGTTGCCCATAACGGCTAATGTAGGCATGTAATTGTTTTACAATTTCACTCGCTGATATTGTAGTTATTTGTATAGCCTCTGGCCACTTAGAAAAAGCATCTACTAAAATGAAATAGTATTTACCTCGCAATGGCCCGGCGATATCGATGTGTACGCGATCGAGTACCTTGTCTGGTGTTGGCCATGCACTAAGAGTAGACTTTGTTGGAGATTTTGCTGCCTTCGCACAATTGTTGCAGTTTTTAACGTAATGTGAAATATCAGCATCTATTTGTGGCCAGTAAACGTACGATCTGGCAAGGCTCTTCATCCGTTCAACGCCCGGATGCCCCTTATGTAGTGTTTTTAAAATTCTTCTGCGAAATACATCAGGTATTACCACTCGATGCCCTGACATAATGCATTCATCGGCAACATACAACGATCCCCTTCGGTTGAAAAATGGCTCGACATCGGACGAAATCATTTTTGTAGCACAAGGCCACCCCTCTCCCAAAAATCTGATTACCTTTTGGAGAGTGACATCTTTTGAGGTAGCGATTTTGACCATTTCCTTTGTAATTGGCATGTGTCTCATGTTATCCTGCAAAACAAATTGTATATCGTCTTCAGTTTGCACTACGGCTATTACAAATTCTTCATCTTTAATTTCATTATTAATAAACCGAGACAGTATATCCACATTTCCGAACTCGTTCGTGTTTACGTACTGAATTTTAAAATTATAACTCATCAACCCGAGTGCCCATCTTTGCAGCCTATTTGCGGTGTGCGTAGGAATACCTTTTTTTGAACCGAAAATTGCAAGTAGCGGCTTGTGATCCGTCAACAAGGTAAATTGACGCCCGTAAATCATTCTGTGGAATTTTGTACATCCGTAAACCAGAGCTAAGGCTTTCTTCTCTATTTGGCTGTACTTTTGCTCCGCTATAGTAAGTGCTCTGGAAACGTGATAAATAGCCTTTTTTGTTCCGTCTGGCATTTGATGAAAAATTTGTGCGCCGATTCCTACAGTGGATGCATCGGCCGCCACAAAAATGGGTAAGTCTGGATCATAATGAGTCAACAAAAGATCTGATTGAAGGATCTGCTTAAATTCCTGGAATGATGACTCGCAATCTTCTGACCATTCCCACTTAGCCTCGGTTTTAAGCAGGTCGTCTAAAGGCTGTCGGATGTCACGCATACATTTTATAAATTTGCCATAATAGTTTATAGCCCCTAAAAATGAACGAAGCTCGGATACGTTTTTTGGTCGTGGCATTTTCTTTATAGATTCAACTTTGGCAGGATCTGGGTGGATGCCCTTGCTGTCCACGATATGTCCCAGATACTTTATCGACGACTTTAAAATGTCGCACTTATCCCAGCGAATTGTAAGGCCGTGTTCTTGAAAACGTTTTATAACTTCTTTTACCTTAATGGAATTTTCTTCTATGGTGCGTGATGCGACTAATACATCGTCTAAATATGCAAAAACGCCATCAAGACCAGCAAGGATAGTGTCCATCGCTTTTTGGAACGCTCCGGGTGCCGATGTTACTCCCGGGGGTAAACGATTAAACATATATAGTCCCTTATGGGTATTTATAGTCAGTAGTTGCTTAGAATTTTCATCCACCTCAAACTGAAGATAAGCATCCGATAAATCTATTTTGCTAAAAACTTTGCAGTTAGACATCATAGCAAAAATTTCGTCTGCGTGTGGCAGTGTGTAGAAGTTCGATTCCATACATTGATTTAGCCCAGTTGAGTAATCAGCGCAAATTCGTATTCTGTTTTCTGATTTACGTACAACTACAATTGGCGCTGCCCATTCGGAGTGTGTTATAGGTGTTATTATACCCTCAGACTCTAATCTACCTAGTTCGGATTCCACCAATTGTAGTGTCGCATATGGTACAGGCCTTTTTGGTCTAAATACTGGTTCTGCGTCTTGCTTAATCTTAAGTGCTAGTTTAAATTTTGTACAATGTCCAGTTCTATCATTAAGTACGTCAGGGAACTGTTTTTTAATATCATTAAAAATTACCTTTTTTTGTTCTGTGGCTGATATAGCACTGCAAATATAATTTAAGTTTTTATCCCAATAATTGAACTTGTCGATCAGGTCGGTACCAAACACATTTAAATTATTCAATTTTGATACAAATAATGTGGCGGTTACCTTATTATCGTTGTGTTCTAGTTGGGTTGTAAACTCGCCGATTATAGGTATTCGGTTATTAGAGGCGTCTGCTGCTTGCTGCATACAATCGCGCAATTTTGGTTTGCCTATACAAATCCAATGATTCGTTTCAAACAAAAAATTTTAAAAAATATGTGTACACAGGGTACAATTAACTTAATGGGTCTTGTATGTCCATATGTTTTGCACTTTCAAAATTTCTACTAAAATTATTTGAAATTAATATCAAGAAAACTAATTTTTCAAATTTCCTTATATATTTTTAAAAACATGGCGTTATTATAAGGATGAGAAAAGAAAAGAGCTTGGTTTGTTTAGTTTAAAATTGAAAAACTTCGTGCTGACTCATCACCAAGTAACTACAAAACCGATTAAAGAGTACTGATGGTGAAAATCGTGGCGGGTTTTGAAAATGCATTATAATCGGCTATTGTCGGTAAAAACTTGATTTTTTAATAAAAATTTTATTCTAATAATAATAATAAGAGAATTAAGATTTATTATTGTTAATTTTGATTTTAGTATGAATTTAAAGATAATAAATTTCTCTGCCAAAGATTTAAGCATCAAAAAATATTTTTTTTTTTGATAATTATAGACAACTTAAGATGCCGATTTTTAGATAGACCCTAAAGATTTTTTAATAAAAAAGTGTAAAACTTAATGTGTATTTTAAACAAATTAATTGAATCTTTTTTTGGCTGATGAAGTGACGACTTCTAAACTAAGAGAAATATTTGTTGTTATTGTTTATTTTAAGGCAAATACATACTTACAAATAAACATTATATTTTTATGTCACTCCTAGATATCTTACACGGCAGTACCAATATCATATAAAGGCTCTGAACCCAGCTACATTGAAAAAGTTATGGTTTCTGCCAACGGAGAAGAGGATTTTCTTATAAAAATTCTTTTGCGCCAGACCAGAAGACCAGAAATCGGCGACAAATTTAGTTCCCGTCACGGCCAAAAAGGTGTCACAGGACTTATAGTTGATCAGGAAGATTTACCCTTTAATGATTTTGGAATATGCCCCGATATGATTATGAACCCTCATGGTTTTCCTTCTCGTATGACGGTTGGCAAATCTTTAGAACTGCTAGGAGGCAAAGCTGGTTTGTTAGAGGGCAAATTTCATTATGGTACGGCGTTTGGTGGATCCACGTGTAAAGAAATACAAGACGAACTCTTTAAAAATGGTTATAATTACATGGGTAAAGACTATTTTTACTCCGGTATAACAGGTGAAAGTCTCGATGCTTACATTTACTCAGGTCCTGTTTATTATCAAAAACTTAAGCACATGGTGCAAGACAAAATGCATGCCCGAGCTCGAGGCCCCAAAGCTGTTTTAACACGGCAGCCTACTCAAGGTCGAAGTCGTGAAGGTGGTTTACGATTAGGTGAAATGGAGCGTGATTGTTTGATATCATATGGAGCCAGCATGTTGATCATGGAACGGCTAATGATTTCTTCTGATGCGTTTGATGTGGATGTGTGCAAAACTTGTGGTCGATTGGCATATTGTTCATGGTGTCACTACTGTCAATCATCAGCAAACGTTTCGACAATATCCATGCCATATGCATGCAAATTACTGTTTCAAGAGCTGACAAGTATGAACGTTGTCCCTAAACTTAAATTACAGAACTACTAAAAATTTATTAAAAGCGTGTTGTTTAAATAAAATAAGTGGCAAACAAGAAAAAAACTTTTTTTCGGAAGTTAATTAAATAAAAATTAAAATTTTAATTAGGTTGAACAATAAGTTACGCGCTGGGATCATTTAATAAAGAAATAAGTGACAACATAAAACCGACAATATTCGCAGCACGACTTACAAGAAGCAGATGTTTTAGCTTTAGAACTTGAAAACGAGCAAAAACTGGGTAACGGTAACGTAATGAACATAACAGACAAATTAACAATTATAGATACAGCCATTTAAAAAGATGCAACAATACAAACAACAACAATCACAGAAACTCTAAAAACAATTATGGCATCAGGAATTCTAATGGGAATAACAATTTCCAAATAGAAACAATAACGGGAATAATAACAAAACAGACATAAGATTTTTCAAACAGACAATACAATCGCACAATACAAAATGAGAGAAACACCTGAACTTTACCCAAAAAGTGAAGAAGCACACCAAATACGAAAAAATTTATATTATTGTACATAGTATTACATGAGCATATTGTGTACATTGCATATATAAATTTATTAACTTGCGTATACTTTATATTTGTGTTAATCTCCTTGCAGCTAAAGTTGAACCTAGTAACGTTTTGAAATAGTTATGTACTAGTTAAAACCAGGACTGTTGTAAAAATGGTAAGTTTGTGCCAGTCAAAAAAGAGCAAAATTAAAAAAAATTATTTTAAAATCGACTGCGCTGAAAAGTGCAATAAAGAATAAAATACTGGTAAAAGGTATAAATGAAAAAAAAAAAAAAAAAAACAAAAACTAGTACTTTAACTAGTATGTAACTAACTACATATTTGAAACTGAACTAGTTTGGCTCCTGTGGCAACCTAATGTTAAAATCGATAGTTCAATGTATGAAAAAAGGTCAGATATGCAACTAGTTTGAAGCTAAAAGCAACTATTATAACTTTAACTCATAGAAGTTATTTTATCTGTAGGGCTATTATAAAATTTTATGTCTTAATTCAATGTAGATATGTATAGGTATATACATACATACATACATAGTTATTTGTACATCCCATCCAGCAATTTTTTCATTTTTTAATCAAATTTGGGTCTTTTTCGACTCCACTGCGCGATTAAAAAGGCAAAATATGCGTGCATTTTCTGAGCATAAAAGATACTTTTGTCGGTAGAAAAACGTAACTTGCCTTGACTCTTCTTGATAAGTCTTTTATGAGTCTTTTTTGATATTAGTTAAGAGTCATTTTCGACTCCTTTTTAAGTAGTATTTGAAGTGTTTTCTGATCATATATAAGTCTAATTTTAGTCGTTTGTGACTCTCTTTCGAGTCGTCTTTCAGTCATAATTATAGTCGCTTTCGAGTCTTTTGTAAGTCCCTTTATTGTCATTTATTACACATATTTTTATTTTATTATTTATTTTATTATTTATTATTATTGTCATTTTCAAAATACATATGGGCATTTCCATGAATATGTCAACCACGGCTGGAAAAATAAAAGTCATCGCAACTTTTTTTTAAATATACCAAAGAGCAATAAAACACTTAAATTTTATTATGTAAAAGTATTTATAGCTAATTATAATTTTAAAAGAGCAAAAATAGCAGATTAAACTGGTAATCTCTTTGATCAATTTCCAGAAATTGAAATTAATTATTTTGTCTTAACTAGTGGCTAATTTTAGGTAATTGTAATATTCCAGTTATACTTTAAAAATAATGTTACAACATCAGTGGCCAAGTTCCATTATGAAATTAAAAATTTAGAGTTCGAATAGCGGTATTTTTTATAGATTGCTTTGAATGATATTCTAATGTCACGTACGTAATGCAAAAACGTTATTTGTCGTCATCATTTGAATCCGACCGGTCGCAAGTATTTAAAATTAAAAGTTCAAAGCAAGATAAATCTCGCAAACAAATATTGATCGATTTTTTTTTTAAATTTGATGCAATAAAAATTTTATAGTCTTTCAAAGTTTGTAGCATACGATATTGTAAGTAACACAATTCAATTTAATACTTTCAAATTCCTTTATAATTATAAATATTTTATTAAGATGGGTAAAAATAGCTATGAGACTACAAAGAAATGGAGGGAGGACTTAAAGAAAAACGAAGAACAAATAAAGAAATACCGGAAAAAGGAGGCTGAAAGACAGCATATCTATCGAAAAAAGTTCGCAGATGCAGCCAAAAAAGACAAAAAAAATAATTAACGACGAATTAACACACAATAAGTTTGATGTTTACTATTTTATTACAAAAACTATGCTTGAAATAAGCGAACAATATCAGGATATATCGTCTATATACATATTTTCTGATTGGATTAGCGCTCAATTTAAAAACAAATTCATTTTAAAAAGTATTCCCCCTTTTGTAAACAAATTTAGCTGCCAACATTTAAAATGGAACTTCTTTGCCACATCACATAGTAAAGGTGCAGTTGATGGAGTAGGTGGTACTGTTAAAAGAAAGGTCTGGCAAATTGTAAAAGCAAATAAATTAATCTTGCCAGATGCTTTCTCATTTTATGAATGTGCTCATAAATATGTGGAAGGAGTTAATTTGTTTTATGTTGCTACCGAAGAGATTGAAGGGTTTTCTGCTCATCTCCATGAAAAATGGCAAAATGTCCGACCCATCCCAAATATAAGAAAACTTCATTCGTTTACTTATCATGATAGTCAGTATATAAATGTGTCTCGAACTGCGTATTCAGTAAGAGAAAAAATTAAAATTTAATAATTAAGTGCCAGCGCCCAAGTACATAGTGTATAGTAAGAAATGAAAATAACCTTTTATTGTTTTTATTGCTATTATCACCGAATACACATTTTTTAATTCTTTTTAATTTTGCTATGTATACATATATTAAAAAACCTATTTTTTTCAGGCAAATACTATAAGAGAAAAATCTGTCACATACGGTATGTCACGAACGATATTAAGATTTGTTCGTAACAAAATCATCTAAAAATCTTTTTGTATTTAAAAATTATGGATTATCAAGGAAAAATATTTGGCTTGGTGAAAGAACTTAAAGAAAGGAAAAAAACTTTTACAATTCGCAGACTTTCGTATATATGTGCATGCACCTCGACATCACTTCCGTTTTTTGTCACGTACGATATGCGCCTTTTTCGCCCGATATTTTGGCCGGCAAGGTTTTCAAAATCATGATTTTTTTTTTAGATTAAAGTACCCTCTAAATGTAACATATTGACGAAACAATTTTTCAGTTGCCACTCTTTTTGCAAAATCTACACCACTTTGTAGGCGTACAAATGTCACGTACGATGACATGGAAATGCCCCTATGTATGTATATACTATAAAAAAAACAAAAAAAAAGAAGGTAATTAAAATTGTTCCGTGTTCTTGTTTTGTCCCATATGGCTGCTTAAGTTCTTCTTCCTCTTCCAAGTTTTCTACCTGTCTTCTGCAAATTTGAGCTGCAACGTTTTTCCCCTTTCTTACTTTGCATTTCACTGTTTGATTACAATATTTTACTTTAAGCATTTGTGAATAATTGCTAAATTTAATTACACGTTTTTATTATTAATCCTTTAATTTCACTTTCACAGCAAAACGACTTTTATACCACGATGTTACTTTTTATATGAACAAAAATTTAAGTGTTTGACATTTACTTAACAAGCAGTGTTCAATCATCTATCTGCGCAAAATATGATCATAAAATACATAATTTTAATCACTTCTTAAGCACCTGCATGATCTGTTTTTGATTAAGCATTTTTCAATCTTCTAGGTGAGCGGAAAATGATAATAAATGACGAAAAATGTAGTCACATTTTAAACGTATGGATGGTTAATTTGCGATTACTATACAATTTGTTATTGTATATAAAATCAAACTCATTTCACTCAGTAGCGCGAATCATTTTCTAGTCCTTCTTTGATCGTGTAAGTAATTAATCAGTTTTTGATCACCAAAAGTACTCTTAAAAGACTCAGGAATGTGATTTTTCGAAAAACAATCTTCCAAATGCTATCTGGGATGTATAGAAAAAAAAACAATACCTATTACAATTTTAACGTTAAATTATAAACAAGTATATTTGAAATTATAAATGAGTTTATTTCGTGAGTGAAAATTCGTGCATGATTATGCATATGTACCTATGTAAACACGCATAAATTTGTTAATCACGCAATCACGGGTGATTTATTTTCTTATATAATTACGATTAAACGTGACACTAAAAAATCACGACAAGTGCACACACACACGGAGACGGTGATCGCTTGTTATTATTTTTCAAAAACAAATATGTTTATTTAAATAACATCAAATTAAAAGTAACAGCATTGCAGTTCATAGTTACTTTACAGGAAGACCCAAAAATGTAATTTTAAATAACATTCCAAATTTTAAGTATCAACACTGCAGTTAACAGTTGCTACTCAGGAACATTTCTTATTTTTTCCACGAACCACAATGTAATTAATGTATATGGGGTTTAAAGATTGAATGAACGAGGTTGTTAACATAAATTAACTAAGTCTGGTAACAACATGGCAGTAAATAGTTACTTCACAGGAAATCACAAAAATATTTGTTTTCATAACATATACAAGTACTACATCGCAATAACAGTTTCTTTACATATTATGTCAATGAAGTTTTCAGTGATTTTCAAGTCACAGGTATAAAATCACAGGTACAGATTTATTGCCCATATCTAGTGCGTTTAACAGAAACAGAGCTGTTATTTTTTTAAGAGTGTGCGCCGAAAAGCTCACCACACTTTTTAACTTGTTAAACGCGTACTAAATGCAACTAAACAACTGTTTTTCTTCTTACTCGTTCTATAATAAATAAAAATATACATGTGTGCGTGTTAACTTTTTTCCATAAAATAAAACAAACCAAAAAAGTAAAAATTCATTATATGAAGTTCGATTATAAAATATGGAATTGATAAACAACGAATATCTTATTTAAATTCCTAAAATTACAACGAATAAAATCTACGAATTTGTAGGTACAATTTATATAAAAAAATTATAGACATTTACTTGTCTATATATACATATGTATATGATGTATGTAAATATGTATGGATGTATGTGCATACATACATACGTTTAAAAGAGGAAACGGGAACTTACAAATATATTCATTATCGTAAAATAATCAAAATAATTTTGAATAAAAAACACATGAATACAAAGATTACTAACTGTGTTGTTTAGGTACATAATACAATAATTTAAATCATTAAAATATAGGTAAATGCCAGATTTTTATAGTTCATTCCCTGCCCACTGAAAACTTGCGGAAATAATATAATGTCATGTGTCAATTTTAATGTACATACATGCATACTTACATATGTATATAAGTATGTATGTACTTTGTTTTCATGAACAAGTAAACAACCATCTGTAGTATGTACAGCCATTCGTGATTGGTGATCATCATCCTTTTAATCTTATTTTGAGTATTTAAAAGATACTATGTTCATAATATGTATGTTTTGAATATCAAGTGACAATTGTTTGCAAAGCTTCTTTCAAATCAAGTCTATAAGCCTAGGGCGTAAAGGAACACACACTCACTCGTCAAAGGTATGCAACATAATTTTTTCATCCGACATGTTAACTTTTTCGAATGCAGTGTTAGGAAAATTTACAATTTTTCCAAATAAAATATATTCAGCCTTATTATGTTTGTCGTTGTCATTTCGATTGTTGTTGAATTCGACATTAAAACGACAAGGGTGCTTTTCCCTTTACATTGGCGTATTTGTTAGACGTTACCAAAAAGTTAAAAATTATAACGACAACGCCAACCACAATAAGGCTGATTGTTTTATAAACACAGTTAGAAGACTTAATATGCATACATAGGTCAATAAATACACACGTAAGTAGTACACACTCGCATACACATGTTCATTTTTCTTTTTTTAGTGCAGAAGAAATTTGAAAAAATTATAAAAACGCTTCATAACTTTTGAGTTAAAAGAAATGTATTTTTTAACAATTGTGATTAAATTTGAATAAACAATTAAGCCTTGACAAAAACTATTTAAACTAAATATCTACATGTTTTTAGTTTTTTAAAACTACAGCCGTTTAGAGGCACTTTAGGTGACAGTTTTAAGCTCAGATCGCGTTAATACAGCCTTAAAATGACGGAACAAAAAAATCAAGTGACTCGTTCTGAACAGAGCAACAACGATTATAGAGTTGTTGTTTTTGGAGCTGGTGGTGTGGGCAAAAGCTCGCTAGTATTGCGGTTTATTAAAGGCACCTTTCGAGAATCATATATACCAACTATAGAAGACACATATCGTCAGGTAAGTTTACACAAATACATTTAATTTTGCATAAATCATACGTATCGTTACCCC
The DNA here is from genome assembly GCA_963583895.1 of Melanophora roralis. NCBI lineage: Eukaryota > Metazoa > Arthropoda > Insecta > Diptera > Rhinophoridae > Melanophora > Melanophora roralis. Next base: position 1,880,509 of record OY757187.1, read on the forward strand.
AATAGAGAAAGATCCGAAACAATTTTTTAGTCAAGTTTTGTTTGCTTAGTTTTTATACATAAAAGGGAGGATTATTATCCAAGGAAATGAATTGTCGTGGGTGTAAATAATAATAGTAAGAATAAAACAAGTAAAAAAATTTTAAGGAAAAAAAAAAGAAAATCCCACAGCTCCCAAAAAACCAAGCGAAAATTCCAGAATTGACTTGTTTGTTGTTTTTACCATTACGCCCACAATTGATCAAGGGCTGATGAAATACTTAACAGAAAATTAAATATATATTGGAGCTTGAAATTTCAGAACGAACTCGCGAATATCTAATTTCTATTCGAAAATAGGTAAAATTTCCAGATCCAACTTTAATAAATTTTTTATTTTATACTAAAGTATTTTGCACAAAAATATAAAATGTTAATATATTTTCAAAGAAAATTTTTTAAGAGAAAAGAATAAAGGCATCGTTTTGACCAAAAATAGTCGAATTCAACTTATTTGTAATTGTCAAATTAAAAATTGTAGATTTAAAAACTGGAAAAAGATATTGCCCAGAGTTTTTTTTATCGACGCAAACATTTTTTTTGTTTAATTAATAAAATTATTGATGTAAAATCGGTAATGTATTGATCAAATATTTCGAAAAAAAAACTGAACCAAGATCTTCAAAAATTTCAAAATTTTTTTTTTTAAAAAGGTGTAACTCACTTATTGTTAAAGTTAAGTAGCGCCTGCTGTTTTGTAGAACTCTATGAAATCGGATGAAGAAGAAAAAAATGGCAGGCCCGAGTTACCCCCTTCGCGAAATTGGGGAAATTCTTTTACCTTGCTAAGTATGGTTGTATTCTCCAAAAAAATTTTAGATAAATATTAGGAAGGTTTAAGTTAGATTTGTATCTAGACTTTCTATCTTGTATTCTAGATTTAAAATTAAAATTTGTTTTTGTGAATGGTAATTTAACGTCTTCGCTTTACTTTACTTTAAAGATACCTGTGGGTACTAGGGATCGCGATCGGGATTAAATATTTTGAGTTAATACTTTTAACTACTTTAGAATATCCATCTCGAGAATGCTTTAATATATTATTCTATTGTAAGAGTAGCTGCTTGTTTTTAGTTCTCCAACAGTTCGTCTTTTTTTCTACAGTCTGATTTTTTGAGAAAAATTCCCTACAAGTAGAAAAATTTCCATACATCTGACATAACTGATCAAAAAATTCACCCAATTTTTTATTTCTTTTTTACTTTATGTGGGAGTTATACCTTCAATACACATCAAATACAGAATTTTAAAATAATAATAATTTTTATTATTAAACATTTTTTTCTTCGAGCAAAAAAAAATTAATGTTCGGAGCAGCGATGTAGTGCGTACCATTCTATACAAAACTATATTCTTTTTAACAACATGCGCACGCTGTATGTGCCCTGAGAAGCCCGGTATTTTGGAAAATATGGGGAACCCTCAAAAATAATGTTGCCAGCTTTTGTTCAAAAGCTAATGGCTATAAATAACGCCTAAATATATTTAGTGCAGAAAAAAACTTTTTTTTCATAAAATGTAATAGATATCTCAATAAAGAGATAGACATACGTCTTTTGAAACTTTTGCTAAAAAATGTCTCAGCGTCTTTGAATCTATTTGCGAACTTTACATTTTAAGTGATATACTTGCGATTGAGACGTAGAATTATTGTATTGGCAACAAAATTGGGAAAGTTGTACAAATAGAACCGAAAATATGATAGATGCTCTAACGAATTGTTGTACGGATATTTATATGTATATCGGGAAATGCGCAAAAAATTTATTATATTTTTTAATTCCGTATCAGTAATGCCGCAAGTGAAGGGTAATTTTCTGCCCTCCGGAGATTAAAACGTGAATAATATCAACAATAAGCGCAGAAAGACTAAATGGGATTAGCAATAATACATACATATCGATCTAGATATTGAAATTAACTCAGCGTTAAACATTTTTTTTTGAAAACTTAAATGTGGTTAGCGACAAAAATAAATCTTAAATACAGCTCTTAAGAGAATTCCTGTAATATGATGACAACATGGCTACCACATTAAGTTGCGGTTCAGTTCGCATTCCAACAAACTTATAGCACTCCTATGAGGACCAGTATTTGCAGTAGTTGTATTAAAACAAATTAAGCATATGGCTGTTTTCCTAAACGCAGTATGCCATGCATCACAAAATTTCAAGTTCTTCCTGAAAGCAAAGATGAGGTTTTTAATAATATTTTCTGCTTCCAAATGAGTGTTTACAGCTATATTAATGTCCCGAAAGCAAAACGCGTTGTCAAAATTGTAAGAAGTATATAAGGGAAGAAATTTCATGATGCAAAGCATTCTGCTTTTAGGAAAACAGCCTATTTTATAAAATGTTTAATGAAATATATTTTTAAAAATAGTACAACTATTGACTTAAAATCTGCTACAAAGTAATGCAATAATTCTTTTCAATAAAAAAAAAGTTATTTTAAAAGAAGCAATTAAAGTTTAATTTAAAAATTTTAATCGACCCACATACAAGCTGTATTTTTTTAATAAAATGCTTTATTTAGAAAAATAGTGATTAATGTTTAATTGATGTATTTTTTGTTCAGGGGAGTGTAAATAATAATAATTGTTTCGAATTTTCTTTGCAAAAAGCATGCACAAGGAAACATCGGAAAGTCAAATAAAGTACACTATCTTGATGAAATTACACTAGATTTTTTGAAAATCAAGTACTTTTTAAAATTTTGGATTATTAATTTTTCCTCAAAAAAGAATTTTTTTTTTATAATATTTTTTCAATAAGCATAATTGATTGTTATAAAAAATAAAAATAATAATTATTTTTGTGAAAAAAACAAAATAAAAATAAAAAATAATTTTTGACAAAAATTATAAAATCACAATTATTTCCTAAAATTTATTTTATATAATTTTATTACATATATACGAGTATTACGGTCCCTGTTTTTTTTATTTACCATCAATTTCAAAAATTGAAGCACCTTTTGATAGAGTTATGACTTTTGCCCAGCCTTGTTATACAAAAAAGATAATAATTTTTTAATTTTTTTAAGGTTATAAGCTGCAATAAAAATATTTGTACTCTACAAATAACGGATACCACGGGATCTCACCAGTTTCCTGCGATGCAAAGATTATCTATAACAAAAGGTCATGCTTTCATCTTAGTGTATTCTGTATGTTCCAAACAAAGCTTAGAAGAATTGAAACCGATATGGAATCTTATAAAAGAGCTTAAGGTATTTTGAATTCTTATATATACTTATACATATATACATACAGTATCGGGCAAAACTTATTAAACTAAACACTAATACTTAGTTTTTCTGATTTTTTAAAAAGTTTCTCTCGCTCTAAAACGCTAAAAATATCTTATTTAAAAACATCAAATGACATAGATAATTAATATATAAAAATATTTTGTTCCAAATGCATTTTTATTTTGGTTATTTTTTTGATTACTTTTTTAACAAATTTTGGTTGTAAAATTTTTTGATCTTGGCAACACTGGTTGAACCATGGTGAAATTAATTATCAGGTGAACACATCCGAGATAGAATTTTTGACTTATTTACTATTTTTTATATATATATATATATATATATAAGGAGCTTTACAACATGGTGGTGAAATAATTTGAACCGTTATCCACCATGTTATCCAAAAAGCGTTCCAGATAGCAAAATTTTGCATGAGAGAGCTCTCATGAGAGAGTAATTTCAGTTCTCTTTATGCACAAATTTATACAAACTTTTTCTTTGGGTAAGTTTGTGCATAAAAATTATTATCAGCTGTTTTTAATTTTCCTGTATAAAAATTTTTATTCAGAAAAATTAAAAAAGTACTAAACATTTATTTTTAAAAGCAAATTATGTTAAACTTTTCCAAAGTATTTAAAAACGATGGCATTTCTGTTGTGGCTCTATAGTTTTAAATATAAAAAGTGTTTGTTTTTATAGATTAATAAGGAAAGTTTGTGTAACCAGTGGTACATTTGTTTTGGTTATGACCTTTAACGGCCAAAATCGCCTATTTTAGTTAAAAATTAAAAAGTAAGCAACATTAAAACAACATTATATTTTTCTGTTCCAGAAGATTTGGGTAAGTTTAAGAGTTGGAAGAAGTAAATTCTGTTTTTACTCTCATATGCACAAACATGTCCAAAGTTACTTGGAACATACCTTATATAATTCTTCCAAACACTTGTTTCCCTGCCATTTTTATATTTCGACATTTTGTCCTAAAATTCAACTAAATCCATACCACTTTCCAATTCAATATTTGAAAATCGTAGTTATTTTCATTTGGATAAAATTTTTTCTTTAATTCCACCTGTTAAATTTGGAAAAGATGGCAATAAAGTTTCCAGAGTAATCTCTGAACTACTTTTTTTTTTGTATTTTTCAGTATGTAAGAGTTGATTGCTCTTAGAACATAGAAATTGGTGCCACAAAACTAACTGAAGAAATTTTTGTTATCAATATTTTTAGAAATAAATCTATTAGATTGTGAATAACTTCTTTGTGTTTGCAATAGGAAGTGACTTGACAATCTGTAAGATATCTGTACGAATCAAATCAGAAAACAAATTGCGGCATTCGTTTCAATTTAAAATTCTACTCGATCGATCGAATTGGCAATGCTTTTAATATAGGAATTCTAATTAGGATTTTTTAATTTTGATTAGAGTCGGATGCCGTAATTTCCCCCAGATTATTATTAGAATTGTCTGATGCAGATACTGTCGGCCAATTTTGCCAGATGTGCGGTGGCAAATGTGTATCATTAGACACTTAAATGTTAGCAATAATTAAGCTCTGTTAGCCTAAAGATACGGTAATATTTGTTAAATATTTGCTAAAAAAAAAAAAAAACGTTAATATTATATGGTTTAATTCGTATTGCCTTTAAATATGTTTACTTTCAGGCAAACGTGCTATAATAATCCAAAAAATTTTAATCGAGTTTTACAACGTTCACAACATATATAAATACATATGTAGCATTTCTCACTGTACATGTATCAGTAATAATACTTTTTTTACAAAAAATTAACAACTTTTTACAGGGCCAAGACATTGCAAATATACCTGTGATGTTGGTGGGTAACAAGTGTGATGAAAGTGACGATTTGCGAAATGTGCCGGAAATGGAAGGTAAAGCACAGGCAGCAAGTTGGAATATATCTTTTATGGAAACATCGGCCAAAACAAACCATAATGTTACTGAGTTGTTTCAGGTATGTTCATTACAAATACATTCGTATCGTTCATATCGTTACATACATACATATATATATAATTCAAATTTTTGCTGGTTTTAAAATTAAACTTTATAAAGGGCTGATTCAGATGATGATATTTTTCATGCATGATTTTTTTGTTTGTAGGCAAAAAAAGGTAATGAAGAGTCTACTTTTCTAGACCCCTTGTCTAGACACATAAAATATCGTGAAAGTAGTTTCATAAATTATCATCATGTAAATCGGCAAAAAATAGAATTGAGGCCTTTCTTTGTTATATGACGATTTATTTATTTGTACATAAATATAGTGTAACGAGTGGACAGAATTAACTGGTGACTTTACAAGGCTCGATCTGATAGCATATTATTGTATTGTGATATATATTTTTAACTTATCCCATTACGACTGTCAATCCAACTTTAATTAGTTTTTCTGTACCATCAAATTGCTTACTTATATCATAAAATCCATGTTACTCACTGTTGCAGCGTGCGAACTATTACAACTAATTTTGTTAAGAAAACATTTTTTTGGAAATAAAATTTTACGTTTATTTTATTCAATTTTTGTTCGTGATATACTCATTAAAAAGTTAATGCTTATTCCTTTCCCAGGAACTATTGAATTTGGAAAAAACACGAACTGTATCATTACAACTGGATACGAAAACCAAAAAGAAGCAAAAGAAAGAAAAGAAAGCTAAAGAGAGCAATGGCACCATATCGGAAAACGGGGAGAGCAGTACAAGCGCTCCCAAGGAAAAGTGTAACCTAATGTAAGGAAAACAAACGTTATCAACGCTTATTAAAAAACAACGGATGAGAATCGTAATACATTTTAAGAATTTCTTATGTTACATGTGCGTATATATGTATGTGTGTATGCAAGAAGGTATGCAAATAATTTCTATAATCTACCCAATAAACCAAAACTATATAGAAAAAGCTATTAACAATTTTATTATCATTAGCCTTAAGCTTATAAATTTGTTGTGAAATCTATTGCAAAAGGCTTGATACATAATAATTACTTAATAAATGAAACCGATCACGTGTGATATAATATTGCTAGTGAGTGCTTATGAAAAGCTTTATAGTCTAATAATAAAACAAGCTTACAAAAAAAAATGGTTTTCCAGTCATAATTAAAATAAGCTTATATTGATAATACTTCTTTAAGCTTGTTGTATAAGCAAGCATTACCTACAACATATTCTTTTGTTTTACTTTGAACACTTGATTTATATGGCAGCCTTATTAACTATGTTTTACTATTTTTTAATTAATTTGTTTATTTTACTTAAATTGTTCTTTAAAACTTAAATTTTTAAACAAATAAGTCAGACTGAATGAAGCATTTGCAAACAATGCAAAATTTACGCAGGCGCCATATAACGGGACTATAGTAAACATAAGTCGTCTACAATTGTGCTTGTAAAGCTATTACCATGAGAAGTGTATAGCAAGCATCGTTAGCAAAGCTGTAATTATTTTGTACATATGTAAGCAAATAATATGAATGTTTATTAAAAATTATATAAAATTCCTTATGGCAAGCTTATTTTCCAGTAGTTATATTTTGTTTCAAAAATGGTTTGTTGGGTATAAAGTAACATCCCGGTGGCGTAATTGAGTGCCATCGTCATTATGGCAGTTTCATCGATGATGTCGCAATATGCACAAAATTCACTCAAAAAAATCTATGCAACATGTCAAAG